>SNQJ01S0013318.1:0-21714 GCA_010110895.2 Picea sitchensis | reverse complement strand
AGGTTGGGGGGATTCAGATTGTAGCAACTTGGAGAGGGACCTTTTGAAATCCTCATTTTTAACTAGCTCAGAGAGAGGTACAGGAATCCTAATCTTCTGAATCTCATGCTCAAAATTGAAGGAGGGGGTAGGTTTAGGAGCTTGTCTTACCTCAGTGACAGGCTCTCTGGCTGCTGGTGAAGCACTCTGAGTCTTCTTTTCTTTAGCTGTGGCTGTTGCAGTTTTAGTAGGCCTATCTGTTATGAGGGGTTGGTCTGGGATGTCAAAGTCTCATTCTTTCCTTCTCGATCTGAGATTATATTTGTTAGAAGTGTGACTGACCCTTTGTTATTTTCCCAACTCATGAATTTGAACACTCATCATGGATTCTTCATATGTGGACTGCGTCAAATGGGGAAAAGGGGGAGCTTCTTAAATACAGTGGATTTCAGGGCCAAACTCGTCTATCTCCTTTCTTTCCTCATGATCAACTAGGTTGTTTTGGAGGGGGGTTTGAACCCTTTGATCTTCTTTGTCCTTTCCCCTTTGTTCCCTCGGGAAAGCCTGAGGCATATTGTTAGTCGGTCGTCTGAAGCCTCTATTATCAGTGTTCTGGGGATTTCTGTACATGGGCTTCCCTTCTAATTCCAACCTTTCTATCTTGGCAGCAAGTGATTTTAGTGTTCTAGTAGTCTCATTTGTCTGATGGGGCAGGGGAGAGGAACTAGATGAGGGAGCTTCAGACCTGTTCTTGGATGTACTTCTATCACCTGCATTCTTGAGTCGGTTGACAGCCAATATGTTAGATTCCACATCCACAGCCGCATCATGCATGTGGGCCAGCGTAGCATCTCTTCTCTCCCTCGGCAGTAGGCAGAATTCAGGATCAAAAGCGCTAGAGTAAGTGATCCTAGCAGAAGCTTCGGAGGGTTTTATCTCAGCAGGGATTCTATTGTACATTTTATTAAATCTCTTGGAGAAGTCAGAGACAGACTCTCCTTCCTTTCTCTTCAACGACCCAAACTCTGTGATGTAATACATGAAATCCTTTATATCTCCCCATTGTCTCAAAAAGGCATTGTCTAGTGCTTCGATCCCATCAATAGATCCAGGAGGTAGGGCCTTAAACCATTTTCTAGCCTCTCCTTGGAGACTATGGACAAAGATCCTCATCCATACGTCTGCATGCATGATGACATTATCATCTGTGAAAATGTAAAAGGCTTCTAGGTGTGCTTCTGCAGTTATGTCCCCTTCTCCTGTAAACTTAGGCAGCTGCTTGAGGTAACCATCTGCCGGAAGCGCATTGAGAGGCTGAGGTAACAAAAGGGGAGCATACCTAGCGGCTATAATAGCCTCCATTATGGTCATAGGGGGATTAGTACCAGCCATAGGAATATTAGGTGGAGGGGAACTCGAAGGAGAAGGAGTTCGCGAAGGGGCTACTGGGAATGAGTCCCGAAGTGGAGTGGGAAACAAGAGAGGATTTAAGGGGAAGGCTAACGAGCTCAAGTCCGCAGGTGCTCCTCTTTGTGCAGGAGTGGGAAAATCCTTTGTAGTCACGGATCTTCGCCGATAAACAGCTTCAAAGGAGAGGGGAGTGACAAGGGTTTCTCCTTCTAGTCCCACACCAGGAGGGGAAAACTCAGCAGGAACACTCCCGAAATTCAGGAAACGGGAAGCCTCTGAAGGAGGTCTATCAAGAAACTGAGGAGGAGAAAAAGGAGTTCCTACAGAAGGAGATGGTGGATTACCTGTTTCGGCGATGGAAACTTCTTTTGCAAAGCTATTTCCCTTTCTACGCACTGCTTCTGAGTTAGCTTCAGGTGTAGCCAGAGGCAGTTGTGGATGAGACCGCGTGTGTCTGCCTCTGAAAGCCACAATTAAAATAGTGGGTTCGCTCTAGTGGATTCGTCACAATGGAGTCGCCAGGTGTAGAGTAGCAATCTTCAAGTTATGATATCTGATGCACCTTCAGAATCAATTGATCATTGTCGTTCAATCCCGGGGAAAATATTCAACTTCGTCCCCGGCAACGGCGCCAGAAATTTTAGCGTCGAAAGTCACTCCTGGATTGCTTGGAGGAGCAGAGCCCGACACCCATCAGTTTAATGTCGCGATTGTTTATAGATAGGTGATCGAATGGAAGGAAACTCAAAAAAATAGCGTTCCAACTCTGAAACAAGGCCAGGTATGCATGAGCAAGTGAGGTCTTGCGTAAATTTCAGACAGTGGGTTGTAGTAAAAGGGTGAACAGGCGGAAGACTTATACGAGAGGAAGCAGAGGTTTGTTATAAACAACGGGTTTCTAACAGACTGAGGAAGAAGACGTCCAAATGCAATACCATCTTACATTCAAATGCAAAACCAGAGAATGCAGTAATGCGACAACAAATCTTTTATCATAACATAACTGCAATAACTCGCGCGACTCAGTCAATCACAAACTCTCTTAGCATGAGATGAAAATAGTCGGAGTAAGAAGAAATGTCTGACATAAAACAAGAAATCTCATATACAGATACACAAGTTGAAAGCTGAAATAGTTGTTAAAACATTACAGTAGGGAGCTCTGCTCAACCATCGATCCTTTGAAAAATATCAAAACTAAGTATATATACTCCTAAAACAATTTCCCAACAGAGGCGCCTTAGACCTTCAGGATGGGGCATCTCTTCAATCAAATCTGGCCTGCACTCCTCTGTCATACGCCTCCCGAACTTTGCATGGCCCATGCTAAGGGGTAATTGAGCCCTTAAATGCCAAATTAGCATGTGCAGACTTCCCTGGTGAGTCGAGGACATTGGCATGGCTTCTGCGGGAAAGCCAGTACAGAGGAACATCTCGGGCAGGCTTCCTACCGGGACATCCATACCTTGCAATTAATGAGTGAGGCGAGGTTTCAACCACCCTCTCTCTTCTTCATTCACTCCGAGCAAGTATCAGGATGGAGGTCAAGTTGAACTGGCACCTAGAGAACACAGTGATCCCTTCTGCAGCTAAACCCGGTGCTTCAACCTTTTTCACAGCTCCTTTTATCACCCCCAAGTGACCACGGGCTGTGACCTTGTGCCTATCTTCAAAGGTGCTTTCGTTGCCTCGCATCTCGCGGCTGGGAGGAGCTTGTCTTTGATCTTCAAAATTGCGAGGGGCGAGGAGGCGAGGATCCCAATCATGTGCCAGGTGTCTGCTTCATATGGACGACTGAGATTTCCTCGGCGATACTGTGTGCCCAGGCTCTGGACGCCTTCGACACCTCGCGACTCATGGCAGGGAGGAGCTAGTCCTTCTGTTTCAAAGTTGCAAGGGGCGAGGAGGCGATGGAACCCGATCATGTGCCACGTGTCCCTCTTTGATGGACGACTAAGATCTTCTCGGCAAGATGATGGGCCCAAGTCCCGGATGCCCTCGGCACTTCGCGTCTCGCGGCTGGGAGGAGCTAGTCTTCGATCTTCAAAAGTGCGAGGGGCAAGGAGGCGAGGAGCCTAATCGTGCGTCAGGTGTCCGTCTCAGATGGACAACTGAGATCTTCTCGGCAAGATGGTGGGCCCGAGTCCCAGATGCCATCAGCACTTCACGTCCTTGCGACTTGAGTACCCAATACTTGGGTCTTTACCCTGCGAACTCCCGAGCCCCGAGTTCAAGAAATGGACCCACGCATCAACTAATTGCGATCAACGACCCTCGCTACTTCGCGAGTTCTCCACGGAGACTTCTGACCGTTCACCTCTTTGAAAAATTTTGCGCTATACTTGGCATGACTCGGCCAACTCCGAGATCTCGATGACCGTTGATCTGCTTCGTGGATAGATCTCGGTTGTCGATGGAAAAGCTTCGCCCGCTCGCTTGACCTGCTGATTGAAATCGAAATCCTTCTGCTGCTGTGTTCGGGCGCATCTCGTGTAACTTGCAGACCCGAATGATTTTGAGCCCAAGATAAGAATTATCGCTAACAGGGTACTTGGAATGATATATACCCTTCACTTGATTTATGATGAGCTCAGAGTCTATGCGCACCGCTATCCTCTTAGCGCCCAATTCTTTCAAAGTTCTCAGACCCAAAATTAGTGCCTCATACTCAACCAAGTTATTTGTACAATCAAAGGAGAGCTTATAAGAGCAGATCTTGGAGCCCACCTTGGGAGGATTTATCCACACATAGGCTCCAACTCCTTCCTTGTTGACGGCTCCGTCGAAACTCATATTCCACATTTCGTTCTCCATGCAGTTTCTCTGATCCATGCACTCTATTGCTCGATGCGCGACCTTATCTTCAATAGTCATGACAGTAGTTGGATCCTCCCTTTCAAAACTTAAGTCATTGTAAAAAATAGAGGATCTGATCTCGGTGTCGATAGAGTAGATTGGATGATTTTTCGGTTTTGTCTTACTACTCACTATGTATTTGAGTAGCACCTCTTTGTATAGTCTTTTTTCTTGGCCAAAAACAAGGATGGTGGCATAAGACATATCCATCTACAGGGTTTCCTTTAATTTTGCAGCCCAAGATCTGGATAACAACATGCTGAATTTTGGGGGGATGTAAGCCACCACCACGTCCATGACCATGTTCTTTGATATAATTTGAGATAGCGACACGACCAAATCTTTGATTAGACCCAAACATTTCACCTTTCTTGAGTCGAAAGAGAAAATATCCTTATAGGGCATGGTGACGTCCAAGCCTAACTCATCCATGAACACCTTTGGCATGAGATTGTGCAACGCACCCGAATCCAGCATGGCGCTATGCAAAGTCATGTGATGTGTTTTCAGGCTGACATAAAAAGGGGGAACGTCCTCAGTATCACCAGTTTCTTCTACACGCAGACCAAACAAAATTGCAGGGTGGTCGTCCTGAACATTCAGGGTATCGGGAGCCTCTTCCATCTTCAACATTTTATTGATTTGATCCCGGTACTCTCCCTTCTTGATGAGCTCATTGAAAGGAACGAAGATTTTAATTTTTTCCATTTCATTTTCAAAGTTAAACGGGGGAGGAGCTTTATCTACCTCTTTGACGCCTATCTCCTTACTCACCTCCAGCACTTTCTTTAAAGCCTCCTCCTTTGATTTTCCTTTCTCCATCGCTTCCCTTGCTGGATTGTCTTTATTTGGTCGACTCACGGAAGGATTGTTTGCTTGAGGTTCCTTTGTGGGATTCATCTGCTGAGGCTCTGCGGACGTCTTTCTTCTCCTGAATTTGTATTGCTTTTGAAACTGCATGATTGCATTGTGATATCGTTTTTTGAACTCCTTTGTTTTCGACGACAGCGTGTAATCAATCTCTAGCATAATACCATCATTTTAGTCCATGAATTGATCGTGTTCTCCCTTCGTCAAGAACACGTGTGTGTCCATGTCATAGAAACAATGCATTTGATCTTGGATCATCTGATCAAAATATTCGTTCACGTAATTGTTTTGGAATGGAGGTCTTATATGTTGGTCACCCTACTCTCTCTAGTCCCTATGCCTAATTTGCGAGACCGGAGCCCTTCTAAAGTTATGATTTATGGGTTGGAAGTTGTTTTGATCCCTGGCGGCGGGCTTTTTCTCCATGGACATCCCTTCCATCAGCTTCTCCATAGTCTTCATCATCAAGTCAAACTTTTCATCTGACAGCCGAGATGTAGAGGGTTGCACATCTCCTTGAGGTTTCTTTCCATTTTTGTCGAAGTTTTGTTTGATCTTTCCCAACGCCATCGGATTTACTTTGACTTCGATTGTGTCTCTCATCATAGCACCTAAGGTACTAGATTGTCTTTCTCTCAACATCAAGGTGAAATCGTTGTCAAAGGAATCGACGTATCGAAGTTGCGTAGCTTCGAGAGGCGGTTGGACTTCTGTGGGGATTGAGTTGTAGACCTTCATGAATCAGGTCGAGAACTCTTGCACTGTTTCCTCTGGTGATATCTTCATGTTGTTGTACTGCATTAGGAGTTGCAAAGGATTCTTTTTTTCTCCTCATCTGGCAAGGAACGAATTTTCAAAAATTGCGAAATCAAGGATGCTTGTTTCTTGAAGGGCCTTAAACCAATTCCTAACCTCCCCCAAAAGACTCTACGCGAACAATCTCATTTTTGCGTCCTCATGATCGACCTCTTCTAGGTAAACAAAATCATTGAACCAATCCAAGTTTTTTTGGGCAAAGGTGTTTCCTTCAGCATCATATAGCTTAATCCTCTAATTATAGTTCCGGGGAAAATCATGCAGTTGGGCTAGTAGGGAAAGAGGGGCGAACTTGGCGGCCATTACTCTAGGAGGGTTTGGAACTGGCATAATTCTCTAAGTGGGGATTACAGCAGCTCGTGGGACTTTGATTGGTATCAAATATTGAAACCTCTTCTCATCGAAGATTATCTCATCCAAGCAGGTTTCTGATTTCGACCTGAACAAGGTTTGTTCGAACAGTGTATCGAAATCAAGTTCGTTGATGTTTTGCACACCGTCCTTGGGTAAGGATAAGTTTTTTTCTAGGTAATAGAATGGTTTTGGTACTTGTTCCTTTGCCATGCGCGGAAGTTTTTTGGGATTAGACACGGGTGCTACAGGGTCCGACTCAAGATTTGCTTTGGTATAAACTGTCTTTGGAGCCAGGATTTCTGAATCGTAATACTCTATTCTACTGGTCTCATTCACTGTATTCATCGAGGTAAAGGTTTCAACCAATAAATATGTTTGGCCCATTGTTACCCTCAGGGGTCAAAACTATAGCTTTTAGTCATTCTCCCAGGAAAATTTTTATTCAATTTCGTCTGCGGCAATGGCGCCAAAATGTTAGCACTCTATAAATTCGTTTAGCTGAGAAAACGAATGGAAGAGGTAACCTACATACCAAATTTAAGACCGGAAACTAGCCTTTTCGACCTAGAGAGGGCTCTCTCTGAGACTTAGTCTCTTACAGATAATGGATTTGAATTGTCCGCTAGGTTTATTGCGTTCGTGCAGTGTTTCTGGTTCTCTTGGCAAGGAAATACATAACCTTGTGCCATGGAGTCAAATTCCAGAAAGCGAGATAAATAAACAACTTGGTAACTAAAACTTGAGAGGATAAAGGCTAAGTAGGCAATGGTGTTTCAGTTCAAAGTCATTGTGTATGGCGAGAGAAAAATACATAAAGCAACTCAGAGCACAGTTGGAGATGAATTTTAATTTTCTTAGAAGAAAACACAGAAGTTTAAATGGATAAGTCTAGAGCACGGCGTGATGAATTCCAAACTTATTAAATGTTCTAATTTAAAAAGAATACAGACATGAATATACAGAAAAACAAGAAACACGTACATAAGAGAGATCACAATACATCAAACCACCACCATTAGAATCTTTTCATCAAAGTCTCAAAACCTTTGCAGTATATTTCAATAGGGTTTGAAAGTTACATTCAACAGTCACTATCTACCCTAATTTTCCAACCAACCTCGCTTACATTTAAAAGATGCAATATATAGAAAATGATGCACCTCTTGGGTTGCCATGCCCCAACTACTACTCCTAGAATCTCGGCTCTGGTTATTACATGTCAGATGATCTTTTGAATGGGACTTACTAAGAATAGGAGCTCGATTGTACCCAATCATGTCATAACTGACGTCTTTACCATGATCGTTCAATCATCAACAAGATTTCATCATTAAGAAGTGATGCGTCGACACTTCCCCTTTGAAGGGTCACCCGACTGATCAAGCACTTTGTCAGACTTCTTCCACCCAGTGTAACAGGATTTTATTGATGTCACGTGATCATTGGCTGTGGTATGCATGTGGTGGGTGACTATGGACTATCACTCGTGTTTTCTAGATGGCGATGACGGTTAGGGGACCACACATCTCCTTCGAAACTATTGTGCATTCTTCCTACACTTGTCCTTCTCAACAAGTGGGTTTTTCAGCATCTGTGTGATGTATATCCATCGTGTGGACACCCATAAGGTTCATTTCTTCTCGACAAGAGGCAAGACACAGGGAGGGAGGAATTCCACACCACATTCAAAAAGACAAAAATGGGTTCGGGTCAATCATGCTTCTGGCCTTATGAAGTCTTGATATTTTAAGCATTTTCATGAGGTACCAGTTGCACCTTTTCAGATTCTTTACCTGTCTTTGCAAGACTTAGTCTCTTACAGATAATGGATTTGAATTGTCGACTAGGTTTATTGTGTTCGTGCAGTGTTTCTGGTTCTCTTGGCAAGGCAATACATAACCTTGTTCCATGGAGTCAAATTCCAGAAAGGGAGATAAATAAACAACTTGGTAACTAAAACTTGAGAGGATAAAGGCTAAGTAGGCAATGGTCTTTCAGTTCAAAGTCATTGTGTATGGCGAGAGAAAAATACATAAAGCAACTCAGAGCACAGTTGGAGATGAATTTTAATTTTCTTAGAAGAAAACACAGAAGTTTAAATGGATAAGTCTAGAGCACGGCGTGATGAATTCCAAACTTATTAAATGTTCTAATTTAAAAAGAATACAGACATGAATATACAGAAAAACAAGAAACACGTACATAAGAGAGATCACAATACATCAAACCACCACCATTAGAATATTTTCATCAAAGTCTCAAAACCTTTGCATTATATTTCAATCGGGTTTGAAAGTTACATTCAACAGTCACTATCTACCCTAATTTTCCAACCAACCTCGCTTACATTGAAAAGATGCAATATATAGAAAATGATGCACCACTTGGGCTGCCATGCCCCAACTACTACTCCTAGAATCTCGGCTCTGGTTATTACATGTCAGATGATCTTTTGAATGGGACTTACTAAGAATAGGATCTCGATTGTACCCAATCATGTCATAACTGACGTCATTACCATGATCGTTCAATCATCAACAAGATTTCATCATTAAGAAGTGATGCGTCGACACTTCCCCTTTAAAGGGTCACCCGACTGATCAAGCACTTTGTCAGACTTCTTCCACCCAATGTAACAGGATTTGATTGATGTCACGTGATCATTGGCTGTGGTATGCATGTGGCAGGTGACTATGGACTATCACTCGTGTTTTCTAGATGGCGACGACGGTTAGGGGACCACACATCTCCTTCGAAACTATTGTGCATTCTTCCTACACTTGTCCTTCTCAACAAGTGGGTTTTTTAGCATCCGTGTGATGTATATCCATCGTGTGGACACCCATAAGGTTCCTTTATTCTCGACAAGAGGAAAGACACAGGGAGGGAGGAATTCCACACCACATTCAAAAAGACAAAAATGGGTTCGGGTCAATCATGCTTCTGGCCTTATGAAGTCTTGATATTTTAAACATTTTCCTGAGGTACCAGTTGCACCTTTTCAGATTCTTTACCTGTCTTCGCAAGACCCTGTTCCCCTTCAGTTTCATTTGAGTACTGGCCAAAGCTGCACAAACGTTTTCCATGGCCGGTCCACATTCCCTGAAATGCTTCACGATCTTCTCTTCTTACATTCTCTGCTCCTCGCGCAACTGGATGATCATGTCTTGTGATTCTCTGAGCTATCTCTGGAGCCAATTCGCATTCCCTTCTCAACCCTGTGACCTTGATGTCTCGACAGCCTTTTCCGCTAACTAATTTCTTAATTCCCTGTTCTCCTGGTACAATTCAGCGATAGTGAGTTTCTCTTGCTTTAGCTTTCGCGACGACTCTTGAAAATCCATGCTTTCGGTGCTCAGCCTTCTCCGTCTGTCACAGACTTCTCGGTTCAAACCCTCGATAGGTTCTAGTCGAACAACGTGCATGAGTAACTTTTCAGCAACCGATTGGGTGTGTGGTTCATTTGGAGCTTGGGCCTCCTCAGGCTCCTTGTTCTTCCTTGGCCTACCCCTTTTTCGAGGTATTGGTTGTTGGGGAGACGGGGCTTCCACTGTCCTTTCTTTTCCCGCAGCCCCTTCTATCTCCGCCTTCGCTCTACGAGATGCTACTTCTCCTGTGGGTAGAGGGGGATCTCCTTTGGGGTCCCTAGGGATGTTGGCTGAAAATAGAAACAAATCCCAGTCCTTTCTTAGTCACCTCAATTCCTCAACTATCAACAATTTTATCAATGATATATGGGATAAGTTCTTCTTTGGTTGGTTTGCTTCGGCTTGGACACTGTCTGCCATTCATCCTAGACTTTGGTGCAAGAACAAAGGTAAGTTTAATGGCCTCTTACCTCTGAAATGCATAAACATTATGATGTGATGTGGGTATATTCTGTCAGACCTTCTTTCATAGGTGAAATACTTTCTAATCACCTTCAAGAGTTTCTCAAAAGGCTCTCGTAGATATGACTTGGAACACCCGTTCCATTTTTCCCATTCAAGTAGTTTGGTTTGATGAATTCTTCATAGCACAGCACGTCCAAAGGCATGCCCTTAGACCACCTCTCACCACGCGGAGGGATATCCATCACGACTGACATACTTTCCTCCATCACCCATAATGTGATTCCTGCAATAACTGCGTGGAACCCATTAAATCCGAGCACAAACTGTTTCGCCAGTTTCACATTGTATCCTTGGATTTTCTCTCAATAGTGCATGCATCCAACATGTTCGAAATATTCCCTGACATTTGGGTCTTCGTTGATCAATGCCAAGTCTTGAGGCTTGGGCCTCACATTTCTACCACTGCGTGCCTTCTTCCTTCTAATTTGGGATGTCTTCATGGTGAAATGCGCATTTTCTCTGTGCGCATGGTAGTGAAAGATGACATCCCCTTCGTGTGGCAAATGGATAATGATATGCTTAGCCCATACATGTTGAAGGGGAAATAGTGGAACTTTGTGTGATAACAAAAAATGACTTTAGGAATTCGTTGCACAACCCCTAGGAGCCAAGACTCTTAGTGCAGGAACTGGTCAACGCGATGACAATGATGACGATAGGCTTGTCACAGTAGGGGAGTGCAATAGAGAATTTGGGCATGACAAAAACTCTGAGGATGAAAGGATGATCATGAGAGGACTCGTCGCCCAACAGACTAGCATCTTGTGACCAACTCCGACAGTTTCTGAACCATGATTCAAGACAAGAAAAACACGGCAATCTTGACTAACCAGGTTTGCGACACAAGTGATGGAAATCGAATTTCTTGCAGCAAGAAGATTCGGGGCTTGCAAGAAAAATTACAGACAACGCATAAAATCGGATGGTGAAAGAGATACACCCAGAATGACTGGAAATTTGAATCCATGAAAAAGGACATTGAATCCATGGTGACGAGAAGTTTTGCAGCAGACTGAGGATTTGCGCAGCACACTCGCGCGACAGGTACACTATGGGGTGTGTAAAGTACAGATGATAAGAGTTGCAGAGTATACATGATATGAGCATTGTGATTTCTTATCCTTTATGACTTCATAATGAGGTGTTGATGGTCATTATATCTGTTGATGTGACCCTTAATCTAACAACCTTCCTCGACCTTTGGCACGTAAAATCTCTCTTTCTGACAGGACCCGACCTTTTGGTAAAAGACCTTTACAGTTTACAAATGTTTGATTATGACGCCCTTTCCCGACTCCAAGGGCCAGACTGGCCACTTGCTAACTTCGAATCATTTGTTGTTTAGCACCTAACCTCACACACTTTGACACATGGACCATGACTCATCTAGGACTGACTCTAACTGAAAAAATGACGGCGCTAACACAACATATCTCCAATACAATGATACTCATGTGTATTTATAGTTTATCATGAGTATTCCTAGGGGTATATGCCAACTACGTATTATTTTCTCTAACTATGTAGTGGGCCTATTTATCACCCATCAACTACCAAGTGGGAATATTCCATGATTATGGCCACATTACATTAATTATTCTCTTGGGCACATCCCTAAGTACATTACATGGATCCATCATCACTTGTATGTAGATATCAAGGTTGTTGATGCCAAAAGTGGGATAATCGATATATGCATTCCACAACGTAACTAAAAATGTCATTGATAGGTTCAAACCACTTGAGTTTGAGTTGGATATTGTATACCATCCTTACATGCACATGAATTCACAATAGTTTGAATCCTCCTACTTAATTTGCAAATGGGAGAGATAAATATAATTACAATAAATTTAGTTAGGATAATTTAATTTAGATCATGTTTTTTTCGAACTTCCTTTAATCACAATAAGGCTCGCACCCATATTTAGCAACATATGATAATGTTTAGCACCTTTTGATTCAATTACCTTCGGCTTGGGAATCACAAGTGTGGGGTATCTATTCCACCAAAGTTGTCGATCACTTACACTTATCATCAACCATTGTTGTTGGATGCATTGATATGCATCCACAAGTGCAAGCACAAACATGAACATATCACTTGTTAGGACTTGAATCTTGACAACGACTACTTTATCTACTCACTTCCACTTACTCAACAAGCCACTATTGACATAATTTAACCTTATTTAATCTACATCTATGTATTTAGTAAGATTTTTCTTATGTTTTACTAATTCATTTTATTTTTAATTACTTTAGAGGCATTGCCTTGTTGGGCGATACAAATGCACCCTCCCAATTCCAACTACCCAAAGGTTCACACTAGTGTTGGAGCATCCAAGAGAGGTCATTTGGGATCTTCTCTCATATAGTAATATCTTGTTGTTAATCACCTTTGTGGCATAATATTAGCTTTTGGTGTGCAACTAGAATAGCTAGCAATCAACATCAGAGAGGAATATGCACATATAATCTCCATCCTCTTATTATATTTGACATAGTTGTTTGGCATTTTCTCAAGGTGAAGGAATTTGTAAAGGTTGCTCAATGTGACTAATATTGTAAATAAAGGAGATGGTATATCAGATGTAAGGAGAGGAGACATTAACATGTTGTTAGGGGAGGTCATTGTCAAAAGGGTAACAAGGGTGGCGGTAATGGTGGTGGTGATGTGTGTGGCACTAATGTTGAGGTCAACATTAAAAATAATGTAGTTATAATGTAGACACTAGTACATCTAGTATTTCCCAATGACATTGACTCAGCCGTAGTTCTTTTCAGTATATTACAACATCTATATATGTATATACAACATATTCTAATATTATATTTATTATAGAAATTTTTTACTTACGGTTTGATTTTCTTGCATACATTGTTTTTCCATATAATATAGCATTTATTACTCATGCAAATGCTTGTTTTACATATGTACTTATTATCACATTCATTTACATATGATGTATATTTTATGCTTCGCATATTTAATGATTTGATATGGCCATGCTTCACATTTGTTGTTGTTGCTTTCTTCTTCTTTTTTTTCAAGAAAAAAAATCATATAATTACTATTTCAATCAAAAGTGAAAATTATACATATAAAAGCCCTTGTCTCTCCAAATATGCTCTTATCAAAGCATCCAAAAAAAACTTCTAGCAAAACAATGTCTCCTTTCGGTCCTACTTAAACATAATTATCCAACAATCCAAATATGCTCTTATTAAAGCATCCAAAATAAACTTCCAGCAAAACAATGTCTCCTTTCGGTCCTACTTAAACACAATTATCCAACAACAAGCCCTTTTATGATTTTACATCAAAATTTTATTTAAAAAGCAACGTATTATTGAATTTATTTTTATAAAATCTTCTCCATATTCTAAAGATTCCCTCTTTCATTTGGATAGAACTAGTCATATAAGGTTATATCCATGGCTCCAAGCTAAACTCCATTTTAATCTTCTTGTAACTTGTGTCAATTGAGAGAGAGAGTCTTT
Organism: Picea sitchensis; assembly: GCA_010110895.2. Lineage (NCBI taxonomy): Eukaryota > Viridiplantae > Streptophyta > Pinopsida > Pinales > Pinaceae > Picea > Picea sitchensis. The sequence goes on along the minus strand of SNQJ01S0013318.1, from coordinate 8,032 downwards.
AGAAATAAAATTGACTTCAACATTTATCTCTATGTAGATGTGTAAGAAATATTGTTTGTTAAATTTCCTTTATTCATTCCATTATAGGGGAGAGAGTCATATTTTGCGAGTTATGTTTACCTTGATCTAATCTATCAGAATTTTGGAGTCGCCCATGATCTACAACTTGAAAAATCTTCTCTCAACTATAAATCTCATTAACAAACATAACGCGTTTAATTTTTCCTAATTGTTTGTGTTTTCTCCCATCATTTCTTTGAAAGTAATTTTATGACCCTCCTTAAAGAACAAAATACCTTCTACCATAGTTTTCTTTGGCACACCTTGGCTTGCTCCATAAAATAAAATAAAATAAAAAAACGTGCATAAGATTTATCAATGGCTTGGTTTTTTATCACCCTAGGATGTTTTACCTCATCGGGCTTCCAAATCCCCTCATAGACACATTTTATTTGGAGAGCTATCTAAATAGGAAAGAGTTCCATGTTTTAAAAACTCATGTCATTTCTTGCCAAGAAAAAGGCCAAATAATTGTGCAAGGTAAGGCTATGTGTTCTGTTAGCACTGAGAGTCACACTTAGACTATTATAAGTGTAAGCCCAGTACCCATCAGAATATAAATGGATTGAATGGTTTGAGTAGGTGGATCGACAAGACTGGGAAAGAAAGGGAGAGGGCAACAAACTGTCAGTAGAAGCATTCCATTGGGCAAGGAGTCACAACATCCTACAGATCAAAGGAAATCAAATTGTATATCATAAAAAAGGGATATATAATGATGAGTAGAAGCATGGTGAATATGAAAAAAGGAAGAACATCCATTGTACAGAGATCTTTTCTGCAAATAGATAAATATTTCTTAAAAAGTAAACAATGATTTAATGGGCAAGCTACAACAGATCCTTTGTTGTTCATGAATCCATCAATCAATGGAAGCTATGATCCTCAAAACCTGCAATATGTTCAAGCAATAAGATAACAAAGAAGTGTGAAAACAAAGAATACAATCTGATAACAACTCTCATGAATCTTTAATGGCATAAAATGCCATTACAAGTAGGCCCTCAGGCTTACAAATGAGCAACTCAAACTGCTCCTCCAGCTCTCTCCTCTCACCTCTCATGGCTCATGAATTCAACCCTTTCCTTCTCAAAATCCCTTTAATTTATATTCAATGATCTCTATCTACCCTAAGGAGGTCGAAACCAAGGAGTTACATAGGATCCTCTTCCATTTAGGAGTCTTGTTACAAAATATTCCGAAAAAAACCTAACAAATTCCTATTTTCCAGGATCTTGCCTATTTTGATAAATGCCTCTTGAAACATGTCCTGATGATTTATTTGGAGATGGAACATATGTCCCTCATATAAAACTAACTCCTAGGATACCATTCGATCCTTCCTTCATAGCTATCAGCCTTGCCATAGCTCGAATTTGTCAAACTATTAGAGTTCTCAATGCCTGTGACATCATGCGCTGTGAACTTTCATGTAGGTGATGTTTTTAGCTTTTCTCCAAAAATACGAACTGGGTCAGGATGAATTGTTTTCAACAAGTCCCAAACACCATTTTTTAACTCCACACCAAATTTCATATGAACCCATATTGGAAATAAAAATTTACAAGCAAAACATTCCTCTGTTGTGTATTAATTGTTTACAAACTGTCAAAAATACCAGTTCGCAAAGTCGGCGCTGTGAACTCTCTGGTAGCAGCTCGTTTCACTTGAAAACACCTTAAAGTATTCTGAAAACCATCTCCAGTGCCACCAACTATTGTAACAACTCATGATCTTGGTATATGACTAGAAAAGAACATCCCAGTTGCTAAATATGGTTTATAAGGATAACAATCCTCAAATCTTCAAAAATGCATAAACAAGAAACTTGTCAAAAACTGATATTGTTTAAGGAAGTTCAACTTCTTCATTTTCTAACTTTGAAGATACTCCTTTGTGAGTATTCCATTGCTGCTGATTGTCCATAAATATTGTATGATCAAAACCTTACTGCAATATTAAATGACTGTTAGATGTGAAACAGGGGATACAGAGGATTAGGGTTTTGATGACAAGACTTTTCCAATAGGATAATCCTGTGTAGAAATTTTGTACATATCAACTCATTACACATCTAGGAATAAGAAAAGGCATTCTTAAAATAGAAATTCTAAGGAAATACTACTGAGAATTATAATGAAGGGAGACAAAGGCATGTCTCTGCAAAATAGATTTTTTATTAGCATCAGAATTTGTTCACATCATCACTACACTTGCAAATTTCAAGTCGGCTCCCACAGATGATCAATTTCAAAATACAAACTGGATAGGAGTGTAATAACTTGTTAATATTGTTGCTTTAGAAAGATGCAAAAGATGGGCTTTTAAAAAATGTTGGAACGGAGGGTTCGCAACGCTAGATTTGCAGCACAGAGTTCACAACGCCAAGAGAAAAGCTATCCAAAACCCCTTTCTCGGCCCTCAAACAAGATGAAAACTATCATGGAGCACATGGTGGACCTAGGCTTAATGTTGATGTCTTTGAATTTGCACAGGGATTTTTGCAAGTTGTCCAACCTCTAAACCTTCCTCTTCTTCAACCAGTTCATAGTGCACTGGTGTTTTAATTTTATCTTTCAAATTCCAAACTGGGTTGGGCTGAATTTTTGTCAGTATGTCAATGCCAATATCATTCTCTTCCACAAAAAATTTCAGAAAAACCCACGTCGTCGTTCAAAATTTATGATCAAATATTTAGAAGACTCTGCTACAGGAAATGCGTTCACAGCGAAGTTTGCAGTGTCTGTCACCAGTTCACAACGCCTAATTCAAACAAGATTTTCATGCTTAGAGGAGATTGTTAGGATGTCCAAAGACCTGATCCCTAATTTTTTGTTAAAAATAGGATCTAAAAACAATGAAATCCCTTAGCATGACAAAAAGGTAATGATGGCAATGAATGAATGGAGCACTTGAGTACGCTGCGAACTCTCCTAGTGAGTTGGCAGCACATACAACTGTCTTTAACTTGACATTTAAACAGATGCATGATGAAAAAGAGAACATTTTATACAACTGAGAGGTTACATGTCATGGTAATTATGTAAGGATCAAAGGCGTGACTCAAAAACAAAACCCAAAGTGGTTCTTTTTTACCCTTACAATTCTATGTGCTAACATATGGCTCCACAGGGGATGGCATGCTCCCTATGAGCTGCCAAGAACATGCAGTTCCAATGCCTTATCCATCCCATCTCTGCAATATGTACTTTGTCTGTTCCTTGAGAGAACCTCTGATCATTTATTGAAAACTTAAAAACACTCACTGCAAACCAGATGCTTGCATAGAAAGCTTATTTATATACATTCCTACACTAATCTATCCAACATAGCTTCTTTGCTTAGTTGAAGTCATACTTCCAATGCAGCCAAGTGCCTATCGAATTGATGAAAATAAATCCTTCCATGCAACTGTTCAAAAGAATTCCCAATTGATATGAAGCTTTCAGCAAGAGATTAGTAAGCAATGGGTACTTACAACTATGATTTGAAATCATACCAACAATTGGATCATTAGAAACCTTTGAAAAATATAACTCTACGTAAAAATCCACAGGATCATGAAACTTATGAAGAGACATTTCTAATGGGTTAAGAAAACCATATTTCTCCTCTGTGAATGTTGATTCGTCAATAAAATGATGGTCCTCATATAATTTACAACTACTAATATGTTGTTTGATGTTTGTTACAAGTGTAGGTATAGAAATGATAGATATTTCCTCGTTGATCCTTGGAGTTTTTTGCTTATCAATAGGTGATAAAGAGAATTCCAACTGTTGCTGCAATTATTCCTTATCTCCTTCATTGTATTCCCATTTCTCAGATTCAAAATTGTCACATTCTAATATATCGATCTGCTCATTATCATTCAAATACTCAAAGAAAACAATTTGATTTCCATGACAAATTAGAACAGTAGATACATTTGATACAATGTCAAAATTATCTACATTCTAGCTATCACTTTGAAGATCATCAACCTCTTGATCATAATGAAAAGTGTCTTCTACTACATCATACTCTTTATTACTATTTGATCCTTAACTCAGCAAATCAAATTCATAACAACATTCTTGATAAAGGAAACCGGTTGTAAATTTCTCTTTGCAAATCAAACAAAATGGAGCATGAAAATGTCTTAGTGAAGTAATACAAGCAACCAAGAGTGATCTACAACAATCATGAGTTGCTCCATCTAAAGAGTATGTAAACAATTTGATGATGACATCTTCGTGTATAACTTTCAGCTTAAATATGCACTTGTGAAAATCTAGTAAAAACTCAGCTGGCATTTCCCAATTTTCCCCTCTAAATCTAGGAAGGAAACCTTCCCATTCATCTCTACTAGGCACCGGATTTGGAAAGTCGACTATCTTTGAAAAATCACAGAAAGCATACCTCTGAGCTAGGATCTTGTCCATTTCAAAAAAATGGAGTCTCCAATAGATATATGTACAGTGGATTTTCCATGGTGAAAGATAAGCAGTCTAAAAGTGTCTAGCTTCAATTCACCATCCAAAGCTAGATCTAATCATCATAGTTCACCCAGGGAAGGTGTCTTCATTGTCATCCCCGACAACGGTGCCAAAAATGTTAGCACTGAGAGTTACACTTAGATTGTTGTAAGTGTAAGCCCAGTACCCATCAGAATATAAATGGATTGAATGGTTTGAGTAGGTGTATCAACAAGACTGGGAAAGAAAGGGAGAGGGGCGCAGCAAACAATCAGTAGAAGCATTCCATTGGGCAAGGAGTCACAACATCTTACAGATCAAAGGCAATCAAATTGTATATCAGACAAAAGGGATATATAATGATGAGTATAAGCATGGTGAATATGAAAAAATGTAGAGCATTCATTGTATAGATATCCTTTCTACAAACAGATAAAGATCGCTTAAACGGTAAATAATGATTTAATGGGCAAGCTACAACAGATCCTTTGTTGTTCATGAATCCATAAATCAGTGGCAGCTATGATCCTCAAAACCTACAATATGTTCAAGCAAGAAGATAACAAAGAAGTGGGAAAACAAAGAAGACAATCTGATAACAACTCTCATGAATATTTAATGGCAGAAAATGTCATTACAAGCAGGACCTCAGGCTTACAAATGAGCAACTAAAACTGCTCCTTCATATCTCTCCTCTCATGGATCATGATTCCAACCCTTTCCTTCTCAAAATCCATTTCATTTATAGTAAATGATATATATCTACCCTAAGGAGGTCGAAACCAAGGAGTTACATAGGATCCTCCTCCATTTAGGAGTCTTGTTACAAAAGATTCCAACAAAAGCCTAACAAATTCTTATTTTCTAGGATCTTGCCTATTGTGATAAATGCCTCTTGAAGCATGTCATGATGATTGATTTGGAGATGGAACACATGTCCCTCATATCAAACTAACTCCTAGGAGACTATTTGAAACTTCCTTCACAGTTGGAATCCTTCCCATAGCTCAAATTTCTCAAATTGTTAGAGTTCGCAACACCTGTGACAGCATGCACTCTGAACTTTCCTGTAGGTGATGTTTTTAGCTTTTCTCCAAAAATACAAACTGGGTCAAGATGAATTTTTTTCAGCAAGTCCAAAACACCATTTTTACTTCCACACCAAATTTTAGAGGAACCCATATTGGCAATCAAAATTTACAAGAAAAACATTCCTCTGATATGTGCTAATTGTTTACAAACTGTCAAAAATACCAGTTCACAGCATCATCATTGCAAACTCTCTTGTAGCAGCATGTTTCACTTGAAAATGCATTAAAGTATTCTGAAAACCATCTATAGTGCCACCAACTATTGTAACAACTCATGATCTTGGTATATGACTAGAAGAGAACATCCCAGGAGTTAAATATGGTTTATAATGATAACCATCCTCAAATCTTCAAAAATGCATAAACAGGAAACTTGTCAAAAACTAATATTGTTTAAGGAAGTTCAAATTCTTCATTTTCTAACTCTGAAGCTCCTCCTTTGTGAGTCTTCCTTTGTTGTTAATTGTCCATAAATATTGTATGAATAAAACCTTACTGCAATATTAAATGATTGTTAGATGTGAAACAGGGGATACAGAGGATTAGGGTTTTGATGACAAGACTTTTCCAATAGGTTAATCCTGTGTAGAACTTCTAAACATGTCAACTCATTACACATCTAGGAATAAGACAAGGCATTCTTAAATTAGAAATTCTAAGGAAATACTACTGAGAATTATAATTAAGGGAGACAAAGGCATGTCTCTACAAAATAGGTTTTTTATCAGCATCAGAATTTGTTCACGGCATCACTACACTTGCAAATTTCAAATCGGCTCCCACAAATGAACCATTGCACACTACAGACTGGATAGGAGTGTTATAACTTGTTAAGATTTCATCTTTAGAAATATGCAGAAGATGGGTTTTTTAAAAATGTTGGAACAGAGGGTTTGCAGCACTAGATTTGCAGCACAGAGTTCGCAGCGCCAAGAGGAAAGCCAACCAAAACCCCTTTCTTGACCCTCAAACGGGATGAAAACTATCATGGATCACTTGGTGGACCTAGGCTTGATGTTGATGTCTTTGAATTTGCACAGAGATGTTTGCAAGATGCCCAACCTCTAAACCTTCCTCTTCTTCAGTCAGTTTGCAGTGCCAGTTCACAATGCACTGGTGTTTTAATTTTATATTTCAAATTCCAAATTGGGTTGGGATGATTTTTTGTCAGCAGGTCAATGCCAATATCATGCTCCTCCACAAAAAACTTCAGAAAAACCCACATCGTCATTCAAGAGTTATGATCAAATCTTTAGAAAACTCTGCTACAGAAAATGAGTTCGCAGCGCCTGTCACCAGTTCGCAGCATCTGATTCAAACAAGATTTTCATGCTTGGAGGAGACTGTTAGGATGTCCAAAGACCTAATCCCTGAAAAATTGTTAAAAATAGGCTCTAAAAACAATGAAATCCCTTAGCATGACAAAAAGGTAATGATGGAAATGAATGAATGGAGCACTTTAGTACGTTGTGAACTCTCCTAGTGAGTTGGCAGCACATACAATTGTATTTAACTTGACATTTAAATAGATGGACGATGACAAAGAGAACCTTTTATACAACTAAGAGGTGGCATCTCACAGTCATGATCTAAGGATCAAAGGTGTGACTCAAAAACAAAACCCAAAGTGGTTCTTTTTTACCCCTACAATTCTATGTGCTAACATGTTCCTTGAATGATTTTTCCTTGAACTAGATGTCCTAGCATACCTCTATTGAAACTCCTTTTATTTCCATTTTCCTCCTGCCAACTTGAAAACTTCCTTCTAGACCTCTCTAGTTAAAGAGCAATGTATGAACATATGAGAGATTGTTTCCTCAATTATTTACAAAAAATACATCTTCTTGGCCCTATGAAGCTCCCTTTTCACAATTATCCCAAGTTCAAATTTTATTTGCAAGGACTAACTAGAGAAATATTTTGGTTTAAGGGTGTCTTGATTTTCTAGATAGTATTTCACCACCACTTATTTTCCTCTTCTTCAACATTCTCAAAATTTGCTTGATAACCTAACTTGGTTGTGAATCTACCTCCTAAACTATTTTTGGATCAAAATTGCTCTTCCTCTCACTCCCTAATCCTTGTTTCACTTTTTTTTTAATTTTTGCACAGGTTGAGTCTAATTTTCAGATTCCTCCCCTTGTAATCCCAATTTATTTGCTTATATCCATACTTGATTCCAAATAGAAGTGTATATCATATTTGTTGCCTATGATAGTAAAAAAACCCCTTTAGATTTAAATAAAATATCAAGGGTTATGGGAATTTAAACAAACGTGCACAACCTACCCAAGGGTCCCCTCATACCCTCATCCTTAATCCATTCCCTACTCTCCATGCCAACCAGTTTCCCACTAGTAATGGAAAATATCTTACTAGTTCCTTCCATACTATGGAGCCTCATGAGTAATATATTCATAGATC
>SNQJ01S0013317.1:92015-102613 GCA_010110895.2 Picea sitchensis | reverse complement strand
CCCCCCGACTGATCTGTTTTTAACGAAGGGGGGGGGTCCGGAATGGAATATTCTCTGGTGGGCCCTTTTCCTCTATGTGGCATAAATTCATTGGTTCAGACTTCCACCGCCTATCATTTCTGACATGCCCTGTCACCCCATGATTTCATCATCCATGTTTTTCCCCTAAAGGTCACGTCTCATTACTCTTTCAGTCCCTTTCTCCTTGTTCACCCTTACAAATCCTCTCACCATGGTTACTCCCCAATCAAATCTCGCCACATTTCTTGCTCGTATTTGTCATTCATTATTACCTACCATCTCATGCTCCAAATGATCAGTTGGCAATTTATTACTGGCTAACTTATCCATTAGCCTGTTGACATGTCACCCATGCACAATGGATATCCGTTCACTCAAAACCACTGTTTCCCTTCTTTCTTCCATTTCTTACTATTTCATCTCACTAGAAAATACCTTTCCCGTCACACCAGAGCATTTCTTCCCTGTTTTCTCTTTGTTTCAGTCAAACATCCCAAGCCACCACCATCCCCATTAATGCCTGTTTGATTTGCAGTTATTTTTACAGCGATGGCACCAAAATCAAAGAGGATAGAAGCTGAGGAAAATCCTTTCCTCCCTCCGCCTGTCGACCTCAAAAGGACCCCCCTGGCGGATAAATACCATTTAATAGCAGACAACAGATGCGATTTCGACTTCACGGACTTGCAGTCATGGTTTTCCTTGACTAGAGCGACAAAATTGGGCTCTGGGAGTCCAACCTTCCTCTCTATCTTTTCCCCCAGACTCACCATTGTCCTGAATTCACCCTCAAATGCCAGGCCCATTATATTCTTGAAGAAAGAGCCATTATGTCTTTGTCTAGAGAAATTATTTTCGTCATCACACCAGAAACCATTGACCAGATGATGTAGATACCCAGAGACGATTCCGCCTCACCTTTCAACCTTGAAATCATCACAGAACTCTACCAGAAGTTGTCTTTCCCCCAAAGAGCTCATATTTTTGAGCTTTTCCTCCCACAATCCTCTTATCTCCCCACTACAAACCCCCCTTATCCTTCCTCCCTATTCTCAGTAAAGGGAAACCAAGTCATCACGTCACTATTTTTCTTGCTTGGATATTTTTCGGATCAATAGGTGGATGAACCCATCTTGGGATTTCTATCCATTTTTTCCACCGATGAGAGACCCACTACTCAGTTCGGCTACAATACATTCTTGGCGGACAACATTCATGAATAATTCATTAACTTCGCCACATAAGGCATGTTCCAGTATTCTTCAATACTGGCTTACCTGTTCATTTTCTTTCAAGCGAACAAATTCTCCTTTTCAATGCAGAAGATGGAAAAAGATGGGAGACCACAGGTGGTGACACCGTGGACTTTGCTGCTCAGACATAACTCTACAGAATTTAGATTCAAGTAGTTCATCGAGCAGTTCTACCACCCAGTGGTGAGTATGCTTAGCGGAAGAACCGAACTTAGAATTAACGAGGAAATTCAAAGGATTTTACATCTCTCAGAACTCACAAAGACTGGTGATTGGTACCTTTACCAAAACCACACTGAGATCAGAGTTTATGGGTGCGAGTTGGCCCCATATAAATTTCCCAAGTATTTACCCATGAGGATTTTTTCTCTGGAATACATAAGGTAGATGATAAATTTAGACAACATACATTTTATGTCTCTGAAGAAGAAGTAGCAGCTTAGAATCAAAGGGAAGATTGGGTGTTTCATCTGCAATAGCAGATAGACTGCTAAAAGAAATGAATTTTTTTGTCAGTTTCACGTGGAACTATCATCCGTGCGGGATAATTTCCGAGATGAGGATAAAAAATAAGAATATCCCGTATGTTCACACATCTAGGCCTGAGGTAGAGAAGTTCACAAACGAGCCAGAATGAGAAGCAAACACTCTGGTTGAGACAAAACAACAGGACCCTTCGATCACTATTTCACAGACGACTACACCACAGGTTCCAAAGGAGAAAAGGCCCAAGAAGGACACTTCACCTTCCATCACTGAAGTATCATCTGAAGAGTTCCAATTGCACACAAAGAGGCCAAAAACCACTGAGGCACCTGGCATGGCTGGAGAAAAGGCAATTCAATCCACTACAACTGTGGAGGTGGATGGGTCACTCCTTAGTACAAGCAGTAAACAGATTATAACCACAGTATTGCCCAAGAAGCTAGCATATACTCCACTAGTCAACCAGCCAAGAAAAACAAGACCAAAGAAAAGTATTTTTGAGAAGTGTGATTTGATCAAGAAAAAGAATCAAATGTTGACCAGCAGCACATATGCTCAGTTTTGAAAGAAAACATCAACTTCACAACACAGACTGCTATCGGCATTCGACACTGAGAAGGGTAGAACGCACATGGCATTTTTGGAAGCACAGGTGCCAGACTCGAAAGTATTCACCGATTACAAAAGGGAAACATCAGAATTCCAGACTAAGGATGTGCATCCAGCTGCTCAATTGGATCTGCATAGGAAAACTGGAGAAATGGTTTCTCCACATTGGAAAATTCTTCCATTGTTGCCTCCAAGTTACAGGTATCTCTGAATAATGTCCAGACGCATCTTAAATTAGAAAAAATATCATTATTTTCCAAGGATAACAGGATCAAGACATTGGAAGAACTGGTCCTCAAGATTGAATATGATCCCTCGAATGTGAAAGAAGTCGAGGATATGCTAAAAAATAAAAATGTTGATATAGCATATCTGAGGAAACAATTGAAATTTCCACCAACAGAAGACTCACAGGCAAAGGAAATAGAGGAGATAGAAGGAGAAAAGGATGAGATGCTCAAACTGATCATGGAGAAAAACGCGCAGTTGAAGGAAATGGAAGAAGAAATGGAGAAGCTAGTGAAGGATAAGGAGCAGTCAAATCCCATGGAAGTCATTCCACTGAGCGAAGTTCCACTCGCGGGAGTGAGCACAACGTCCATAGCAGAAATTCCATCGACAACTCCACTGACAGCTCTAGAGAAGACTGTTAAATTGGCTAAATCCATGGAGGAGATGAATCTGCAAGAGACAGAGATTAGAAGTCTCAAAAAGGACATTGAGAACCTCCAGGAACTCAAATCTTCTTATCAAACCAGCTACTCCAAGGAGAAACAGATGTCAGACTAGCTCAAACAGGAATTACAACAACTTTAGAAGTAAACAGTGGCGGGAAAAACACTTATTGAGGTTAAGGAAAGTATCTGGACAGATATCACCAAGTCCATGAATGAAATATGGCCAATGATACAAATCATGTTCGAGCAAAATGAGCTGGTGCAAAGAAGTAAGCAGGCCATTGAGAAGATAAGAGCAGAACTAGGAGAGATGCCTACATAAGCTACCGAGATCATCAAATTTCTGAATTCCAAAAGCAGAGAGGAGCTATAGGATCTGAAGATTGAAGATAGAACAGAGACCATCCTTGAGGTCAAAAGGGTCTTGACCAAGAGAGGATTGATGCTACAGCTGGAGGAAAAGGTCCAGACCATGGAAACAGGAGTGAAGATATTCTTTAGTAAGATTGAAGCTCTGCAGAAGAAAATCCTTCCTGGTTTAAGAGTTATAAATGACAAGTTGATGACGCTCACCGATTACAAAAAGAGACTAGCCACTGTGGCAAAGGATAGCTAAAAATTTTCAGGAATATAAGGCAACATCACAGGCAAGGCATTCTTAGATGCTTTACAGTTAGACATCAACATACAACATGAGATCTGATACATCTTCATCACCAAACCAACTTTTTTCAAGTACACGGAGATGGATGAAGTATACCGTAGATTGCTCAAAGTCAACATTCACAGTCACCTTCGATGGGAAGAGCTTTGCAATCTGATCGAGTAGTCGATGAGTTGTCCAAGCCCAATCAACTATCCAATCAGATGAGGTCATGCAGAGGCCTCACCAATGGTTCACCAAGAAAACAGCATGAAGTTTCAACACATCATCAAACAGTTTCCTAGATTTTTGTATCTTGTTAAGTTAGTTAGCTAAATTTAGATTTTCCATGTCCTAATCTTTAATGACAGGATCGTTTGTAATTTGATTATAAATAATTCACACTTTGAAGTACTGAGGGTTGATATTTACGCCATGCAAGCTACAAGATGGTAATTTTTATCAAGAGATCTTCCAGTAATACAAAAGACGTTTTCATAGGATTCTCGCGTGTTATTCATTGGTGATGTTTTCTTTTCTATGTCAAATGTTCTTCTCGCTCAGTTGTCATACTGTTTTCTAAATCTAATCTTTGAAAGTAACACATGTTGTAGGATTTATCTTTGTATAACCTGTTTCTGACTTTGAAAGATTTTAAATGTTTATCTTCTGATATTACAGTGAAGAAATTCTTAAATGCTTCTTTGCTTTAATTGATATTCTCATATTTTCAGCTATTTCATCATTTTACTGCTAAAGAATCCAACGAATGCATTATCTTGCTCTGTGAAAAGAATATTTTGTTTCTGGTTTAGATTTCCATCTTTATAAAATAGACCCCATAGCCCAATGGATGTGTAAATCTCTTTCAGCCAACTTAACAAAAACAACAACAAACCAATCAAACTTATTTTATTTAACTAGACTAATATTCTAAATTTGAAACATATCTAAATCATACAATGAGATCCCTCTCTGAAGCTAGTAGGGATAAATTCCAGTTTCGAAGTGGTTGGATAAAGTTACCTCTTGTAGATTTCTTCTTTTTGACAACCTATGGAAATTTACAGAGCGTTAACATGCTCTGTGGATCTAAGGATTTCCTCTTTTTAGAATGAATATGGGTCGATGCTCTAGATCCAAAGATGTAGAAGTGTGTAACATTTGGTTTGTCACCTGTCCAAGCCTCAAAAGGTGTCCTATCCTCAACAGATCTGTGAGGTGCTATGTTTTGTATGTAAGAAACACAGTTAAGTGCCTCATCTCAAAGCTTGGAAGGAAGTGATATTGCATGCAACATGAAATTGGTCATCTCCTTGAGAGACATGTTCTTCCTTTCAACAACTCCATTCTGCTGTGGAGTGTATGGAACTGTGTGCTACAACTGGATACTAGATTCATGAAAAAGATTCTGAACAAATTTGTTGATATAATCCCCCCCATTATTTGGACGGAGGATTTTATTTTTCTTTCCAGTTTGTGTCTCTACTAGAGCTTTGAATTCTTTGAGATGCTCAAAAAATTCAGACTTTTGTCTGAGAAAATAAACCCAAGTATAGCGTGAGTAATCATCAATAAATGTAAAAACATACCTTTCTTTGATGATGTATGGATGTTTAAATGCACCCATGAGATCACTGTGAACAAGATCCAAAGAAGAGGAGGCTCTCCTTGCCTTCCCCTTTTCAATTTTCTCTTCAGGATTCTTGCCAAGAATCCATCCTTCACAAACCCCTTCAAAAAATTGAATTTCTAGAAAGCCTTTGACCATTCCTTGCTTGGAAATTCGCTGCATGTACCTAAAGTTTAAATGACCAAATATCTCATGCCATACTCTACTACTGTCATTAACATGTGTAGGTAGCAAAGATGAGTCATAGTCAATAAACTTATTGAACTTATAGAACCGTGATTTGTCATCTACCTCACCAACTGCAATAATGGAACTATCATGCATGTCAAGTACATGTTGAGGGGTCCTGAATCCATTTAACTCAACAAAAAGAACCAAACCCACCACATAGGCCCAATTAGACATTCTAGCATTTGATGGTGGAATGGTTCTCCATATATTTCGATCCGACCAATTTATCGATGGGATTTACGTAGTGATTGACAAGATATATTCTTATGAGAGTTCCTCGTCTAGTTTAAACATTCTCTTTTCCGTCTTTTCTTTTATCAGATGGGTCTAAGAAAAATATCTGTGCTGGTATAAACCAGCTGGTAAACGGGGTTTCTTAACTAATGAAGAAGGTTGAGCTTGGGATAACCCCTGTGATCAAGCATGCAGACAAATATATTCACACATGTCACAAGCCAAGTACTAATACATTAACTTGTTGGTATTTCAATTATTGACTGAGATACAATTATTGAAAGAAAACACGCATGCAATAATATTATGGAAATAAAATAGTTCCCTTAGCTCTATCATTAATCACACATTAACACAATGATTTGATTTCATCATTAGAGACAAGAAATACAAAAATATTGAAACAACTAACTTATCAATAGATTCAAAAACTCTTACTCGTTACAACATCCATTAATGAAATAAAGTTGGAAGTAATTCCTCCTCAAATACAATCACACAAAGCCTTTGATGAAAAACATAAATTTGTCTCCATTCCTAAACGAGACTTCTCAATTAAGGTAGTTCAGAAATAGTTCCTTACAATTCCGAAAATGAGGGTCTTTTCCAAAACCATCGACCTTTACTAAAAGGTCAATCCTGTCATTAAATATCAGGACGTGGAAAATCTAAATTTAGCTAGCTAACTTAACAAGATACAAAAATCTAGGAAACTATTTGATGATGTGTCGAAACTTCACGTTGTTTTCTGGGTGAACCATTGGTCAGGCCTCTGCTCATCGACTACTCAATCAGATTACAAATCTCTTCCCCATTGAAGGTGACTGGGAATGTTGACTTTGAGCAATCTACGGTATACTTCATCCATCTCCATGTACTTGTTAAAAGTTGGCTTGGTGATGAAAATGTACCGGATCTCATGCTATATGCTGATGTATAACTATAAAGCATCTAAGAATGCCTTGCCTGTGATGCTGCCTTGTATTCCTGAAAATTTTGAGCTATCCTTAGCCACAGTGGCTAGTCTCTTTTTGTAATCGGTGAATGTCATCAACTTGTCATTTATAACTCTTAAACCAGGAAGGCCTTTCTTCTGCAGAGCTTCGATCTTGCTGAAGAATATTTGCACTCCTGTGTCCATGGTCTGGACCTTTTCCTCCAGCTGTAGCACTAGTCCTCTCTTGGTAAATACCCTTTTGACCTCAAGGATGGTCTCTATTCTATCTTCAATATTTAGATCCTCTAGCTCCTCTTTGGTTTTGGAATTCAGAAATTTGATGATCTCAGTAGCTTCTGTAGGCATCTCTCCCAGTTCTTCTCTTATCTTCTCGATGGCCTACTTACTTCTTTGCACCAACTCATTTTTCTCAAACATGATTTGTATCATTGACCATATTTCATTCATGGACTTGGTGATATCCGTCCAGGTACTTTCCTTAACCTCAACAAGTGTTTTGCCCGCCACTATTTGCTTCTGAAGCTGTTGTAATTCCTGTTCGAGCTGGCCTGACATCTGTTTCTCCTTGGTGTAGCTGGATTGATAAGAAGATTTTAGTTCCTGGAGGTTCTCAATCTCCTTTTTGAGTCTACTTGTCTCTATCTCTTGCAGATTCATCTTCTCCATGGATTTAGCCAATTCAACAGTCTTCTCCAGATCTGTCAATGGAGTTGCTGATGGAATTTCTGCTATGGACACTGTGCTCACTCCTGCGAGTGGAACTGCGCTCAGTGGAATGACTTGCATGGGATTTTACTGCTCCTTCTCCTTCACTAGTTTCTCCAATTCTGCTTCCATTTCCTTCAATTGCGTGTTTTGCTACATGATCAGTTTGAGCATATCATACTTTTCTCCTTCTGTCTCTGCTATTTCCTTTGCCTGTGAGTCTTCTGTTGGTGGCAATTTCAACTGTTTCCTTAGAGATGCTATATCAACATTTTTTGTTTTTAGCATCTCCTCCACTGATTTCACATTCAAGGGATCATATCCAATCTTGAGGACTAGTTCTCCCAACGTCTTGATCCTATTATCCTTGGTAAAGGATGATATTTTTTCTATATTAATCTATGTCTAAACATTATTCAGAGATACCTGTAACTTGGAGGCAGCAGTGGAAGTATTTTCTAATGTGAAGAAAACCATTTCTCCAGTTTCCTTGTGCAGATCCATTTGATCAACTGGATGCACATCCTTAGTCTGGAATTCGAATGTTGGCCTTTTGTAATCAGTGATTACTTTCGAGACTGGCACCTATGCTCGCAGAAATGCCATGTGCATTCTACCCTTCTCAGTGTTGAATGCCGACAACACTCTGTGTTGTGCAGTTGATGTTTGCTTCCAAACCTGAGCATATGTGCCGCTGGTCAGCGTCTGATTCTTTTTCTTGATCAAATAGCACTTCAAAAATATTCATCTTTGGTCCTGTTTTTCTTGGCTGGTTTACTGGTGGAGTATATGGAAGCTTCTTGGGAAATACTGTTGTTATAATCTATTTATTTCTTGTACTAAGGAGTGACAGATCCACCTCCATAGTTGTAGTGGATTGAATTGCCTTTTCACCAGCTGTGTTAGGTGCTTGAGTGGTTTTTGGCCTCTTTGTGTGCAATTGGAACTCTTCAGATGATACTTCAGTGATGGAAGGTGAAGTGTCCTTCCTGGGCCTTTTCTCTTTTGGAACCTGTGGTGTAGTCGTCTATGAAACAGTGACCGAAGGGTCCTGTTGTTCTCTTTCAACCAAAGTGTTTGCCTCCCATTCTGTCTGGTTTGCGAACTTCTCTACCTCAGGCGTGGATGTGTGAACATACGAGATATTCTTATTTTTTATCCTCATCTCGGAAATTATCCTATACGAATCATAGTGCCACATGAAACTGACAAAAAAGTTCATTTCTTTTAGTAGTCTATCTCCTTCCTCTCCGACACCTTGGCTATTGCAGATGAAAGACCCAATCTTTCCTTTGATTCTGAGTTGTTGCTTCTTCTTCAGAGAGACAAAATGTATGTCGTCTGAATTTATCATCTTCCTTATGTATTCCAGGGCAAAAATCCTCACGGGTAAATACCTAATCAATTTATATGGGGCCAACTCGCACCCATAAACTCTGATCTCAGTGTGGTTTTGGTAAAGGTACCAATCATGAGTCTTTGTAAGTTCCAAGAGATGTAAAATCCTCTGAATTTCCTTGTTAATTCTAGGTTTGGGTCTGTTGCTGAGCATACTCACCACTGGGTGGTAGAACTGCTTGATGAACTGCTTGAAACTAAATTATGTAGAGCTATGTCTAAGCAGCAAAGTCCACGCTATCACCACCTGTGGTGTCCCATATTTATCCATCTTCTGCATTGAAAAGGAAAATTTGTCCGCTTGAAAGAAAATGAACAGGTAAGCCAGTATTGAAGAATATTGGAACATTCCTTCTGTGGAAAAGTTAATGAATTTTTCATGAATGATGTCCACCTGGAATTTACTGTAGTTGAACTAAGTAGTGGGTCTCTCGTCGGTGGAAAAAATCGACAGAAAACCCAAGATGGGTTCATCCACCCATTGATCCAAAAAATATTCAAGCAAGGCACATAGTGACGTGATGACTTGGTTTCCCTTTACTGAGAATAGGGAGGAAGGATAAGGGGGGTTTGTAGTGGGGAGTTGAGCGGATTGTGCGAGGAAAGACAACTTCTGGTAGAGTTCTGTGATGATTTCGAGGTTGAAAGGTGAGGCAGATTCGGCTCTAGGTATCTACATCATCTGGTCAATGGTTTCTGGTGTGATGACGAAAAGAATTTCTCCAGATGAAGACATAATGGCTCTTTGTTCAGGGATATAATGGACCTGGAATTTGAGGGAAAATTTTGGAAAATGGTGAATCTGGGGGAAAACATAGAGAGGAAGGTTGGACTCCCAGAGCCCAATTTTGTCTCTCTGGTGAAGGGAAACCTCTTTGAGCCATGACTACAAGTCCACGAAGTCAAAATCGCATCTGGTGTCTACTATTAAATGGTCTTTATTAGCCAGGGGGATCTTGTCGAGATCGACAAGCGGAGGGAGGAAAGGATTTTCCTCATCTTCTATCCTCTTTGATTTTGGCACCATCGCTGTAAAAATACCTGCAAATCAAACAGTCGTTAATGGGGATGATGGTGGCTTGGGACGTTTGACTAAAACGGAGAGAAAATGGGGAAGAAATGCTCTGGTGTGATGAGAAAGGTATTTTCTGGTGAGACGACACAGTAAGCAATGGAAGAAAGAAGGGAAATGGTAGTTTTGAGTGAACAGATGTCTGTTGGGTGTGGGGGACATGTCAGCAGGCTAACAGATAAGTTAGCCAGTAATAAATTGCCAACTGATCGTTTGGAGCATGAGATGGTAGGTAAAAATGAATGACGAATATGACCAGGTGATGTGACGGGAGCTGATTGAGGAGTAACCATGGTGAGAGAACTTTTAAGGGTGAACAAGGGGAAAGGGACTGACAGAGTAATGAGATGTGACCTCTAGGGGAAAATGTGGATGATAACATCATGGGGTGACAGGGCATGTCAGAAATTATGGGCGGTGGAAGTCTGAACTAATGAATTTATGCCACATAGAGGAAAAGGGCCCACTAGAGAATATTCCATTATGGACCCCCCCCCTTCATTAAAAACAGATCAGTCAGGGGGGTCCGAAAAACACCATGAGCCACTAATTTGTGCACTTTCTTCTCAACCGCAGATCTGTGCACGATATTTAACTAACATTTCGAACCCCCCCCCCACCATTAAAAGTAGAATGGTCGGGGGGGTCTGGAATCCAATATGAGCCTTGGATCTATGC
>SNQJ01S0013317.1:6328-49900 GCA_010110895.2 Picea sitchensis | reverse complement strand
TGTTGTATGTTGATGTATAACTGTAAAGCATCTAAGAATGCCTTGCCTGTGATGCTTCCTTGTATTCCTAAAAAATTTGAGCTATCCTTAGCCACAGTGTCTAGTCTCTTTTTGTAATCGGCAAGCATCATCAACTTGTCATTTATAACTCTTAAACCAGGAAGGCCTTTCTTCTGCAGAGCTTCGATCTTGCTGAAGAATCTTTTCACTCCTGTGTCCATGGTATGGACCTTTTCCTCCAGCTATAGCATCAGTCCTCTCTTGGTCAGGACCCTTTTGACCTCAAGGATGGTCTTTTTTATATCTTCAATCTTCAGATCCTCTAGCTCCTCTCTGGTTTTGGAATTCAGAAATTTGATGATCTCAGTAGATTCTATAGGAATCTCTGCCAGCTCTTCTCTTATCTTCTTGATGGCCTGCTTACTTCTTTGCACCAACTCATTTTTCTCGAACATGATTTGTATAATCGATCATATTTCATTCATGGACTTGGTGATATCCATCCAGATACTTTCCTTAACCTCAGCAAGTGTTTTTCCCACCACTGTTTTCTTCTGAAGCTATTGTAATTTCTATTTGAGTTGGTCTAACATCTGTTTCTCTTTGGAGTAGCTGGTTTGATAAGAAGATTTGAGTTCCTGGAGGTTTTCAATCTCCTTTTTAAGTCTGCTAATCTCTGTCTCTTGCAGATTCATCTCCTCCATGGATTTAGCCAATTCAATAGTCTTCTCCAGAGCTGTCAGTGGAGTTGTCGATGGAATTTTTGCTACGGACGCTGTGCTCACTCCTTCAAGTGGAACTGTGCTCAGTGGAATGACTTCCATGGGCTTTGACTGCTCCTTCTCCTTCACTAGTTTCTCCAATTCTTGTTCCATTTCCTTCAACTGCGCGTTTTGCTCCATGATCATTTTGAGCATTTCATCATTTTCTCCTTCTGTCTCCATTATTTCCTTTGCTTTTGGGTCTTCTATTGGTGGCAATTTCAACTGTTTCCTCAAATATGCTATATCAACATTTTTCTTTTTTAGCATCTCCTCGACTGCTTTCACATTCGAGGGATCATATCCAATATTGAGGACCATGCATCTTGATCCTATTATCCTTGGCAAAGGATGATATTTTTTCTAATTTAAGTTGCATCTGGACATTATTCAGAGATACATGTAACTTGGAGGAAACAGTGGAAGCATTTGCCAATGTGGAGAAAACCATTTCTCCAGTTTTCCTATGCAGATCCATTTGATCAGCTGGATGCACATCCTTAGTCTAGAATTCAAATGTTTCTCTTTTGTAATCGATGATTAATTTCGGGTATGGCACCTGTGCTTCCAGAAATTCCATGTGCATTCTACCCTTCTCAGTTTCGAATGCCAATAGCAGTCTGTATTGTGTAGTTGATGTTTGCTTCCAGAACTGAGCATATGTTTGGTAAGGGAAACTTCATCTCGAAACCAATTGGACATCAAATTCATGGCATGCACCCATTTTGGACAGTCTCTTTAGGAATGTTTCTCTTGATGATAGGTACATAAAGAGTCGTATGCTACATTTCCCAGGTCGATATTTAAGTTGCTTGGGGGATCTTCAATTACTTTGAACGATGTATTTCTCTTAAAAAAGGGTTTATAAGGCCTTTGGCCTTGGTTTCCTTCCCCTGCACTTCTTTTCATGTCTATGATTTCATTCAACAATTCCTTTATCATCTGTTGTAGGTCTTATATGTCTCCACTTTCCTTTTCAAGACCTTGTTCTGTTTTTTTTCCTAGGGGTCTAGTAAATAAGAATCCTCTTCTGGGTGGAGGCTGAGCTTCCTTCTTAACTAGTGAGACCTGGAATTCTTTACATCCCTTCATTTGGAATTCAATTGTTTTGGCTTCCTCAAAACTTTTAGCTAGGGTATGCTTGGCATCCCTTTTTACAAACATGGAAATAGAAGCTGGGAGAGAATTAGCATATACCTCAATTTGCAACTCCTGAGTGGGTTTAGCTTTAGGTTGAAATTTTTTCAGGATAGTGGCAAATAATTTATCGAAGTCTTTAGCCTTTTCTTTTGAAATCATGGTGGTGATGAATAGTTCAATCATCAAATCTCCTATAGTAGTTTCTTTTGCAAATTTGTTTAAGAAATCTTTTTGAAACTTCGTCCAACTTGTTATGGACCCTATAGGAAAGTTAAATACAACGTTGAGGCTGAATTCTCAAAGGTATACGAGAAAATCATGCATACTACATCCTCATGTTGGATATTCATCAATCTAATATCTAGTATGAACTTTTTAATATGGTCTTCAAGAAATCGGGAGGTTTCAGGGTCAAACTTGGGAAGTAACTTTTCTGGATGTCGAGGGAGATTATGTATCAATCCGGGCATTGCCAGAGAATATTTTTCCAACCATGGTTGATTATTTTTTAGTGGGTTTCCCATTTCTTCATTATGATCATTGTTATCCTCCATGTCCTCTGACTTCGAAGATGAGCGATCTGAGTTAAACCCTTCCTCATTAAATTCAAAATTGTTGGGCTCAGAGTAGTTACTAGTTGATGTTTCGGGGATCAGATTAAGGGGATGTTCGATCTCGGTGAGG
Source organism: Picea sitchensis (assembly GCA_010110895.2). Taxonomy (NCBI): domain Eukaryota; kingdom Viridiplantae; phylum Streptophyta; class Pinopsida; order Pinales; family Pinaceae; genus Picea; species Picea sitchensis. Next base: position 47,315 of record SNQJ01S0013317.1, on the reverse strand, counting down.
GAGAAATCTATTAGGTCTTCTACTGTGTGAAGAAAAAACTGGTCATGGGTGTCGACCACTGGTCTTCTTACTTGTTTTCTACAAGAAAGTAACCGAGCTAGGGGTAATGATCCTATTTGTTGAGCGTAAGCTCTTGTGATTATTCTGAACTAGTTCAACTCCTCTTGAGGAAGAGGGTAAGGTATTTAATGGAATAGATGTTCTTCCTCTTGATGGGGTGAGTTACTCGGTTCGAGAGTACTCAATGTGTGTGGGTTTTCTTGATAATGACTAGCCATGCATGTGGGATGTTTTGAATCTGTAGGCTATGCAAAATATTATATCAGAAATATTGTTAGCCATTCATTCAAAACCCTCTTTCTAGCACCAATTCTATTGAGGGGTATTAAATCCATTTAACTCAACAATAGGAACCAAACCCGCCAGAGAGGCCCAATTAGACTCTGCAGTGTTTTATGGTGGAATGGTTCTCTAGATATTTCAATTTGACCAATTTATCAATGGGCTTTACGTAGTGATTGACAAGATATCTTCTTATGAGAGTTCCTCCTTCAGTTTAAGCATTCTCTTTTTTGTCTTTTATTTTATTAGATGGGTCTAATAAAAATATGTGTGCTAGTATAAACCAGCTGGTAATGCGGGGTTCTTAACTACTGAAGAAGTCTGAGCTTGGGATAACCCTTATGCTCAAGCATGTAGACAAATATATTCACACCTATGACAAGCCTAGTACTAATACATTAACTTGTTGGTATTCCAATTATTGATCGAGATACAATTATCGAAGAAAAAAATGCATGTAATGAGATGATGGCAAGAAAAATAGTTCCCTTAGCTCTATCATTAATCACACATTAACACAACAATTTTAATTCATCATTAGAGACAAGAACTATAAAAATATTGAAGCAACTAACTTATCAATAGATTCAGAAACTCTTACTCGTTGCAACATCCATTAATGAAATAAAGTTGGAAGTAATTCGTCCTCAAATCCAATCACACAATGCCTTTGATGAAAAATAGAAATTTGTCTCTAGTCCCAAATGAGACTTCTCAATTATGGTAGTTCAGAAATAGTTCCTTACAATTCTGAAAATGAGGGTCTTTTCCAAAACCATCGACCTTTTCTAAAAGGTGAATCCTCTTATTGATAATGAATCATTAACTAAAAATAGCTATTACAAGTGGAAGATAATTAAAACAAAATATCACCACATGGCGCTTTGATCTCTCAATTCTCTGAGAATCATCAAATAGTTTCACTGTAGTGGATGACTCTTCTCATACTCTAACCACTTGAAGAAGATTTCCTCACATGTGTTGGCATACATGAACCTATGTTGGTCCATCGGGGCTGAAAGAATTTCTTTCACTTCTACTTCACGTTCTCTGTACTTGACTATTTTAACACTTAACCACTGCAAAATTGCTCAAGCCTTGATCAAATTCTCCATGAACTGTTGTACTTGACTTGGCACCATGCTCGCCACCTTTGATATCTCTTTTGTCCATGCTGAGTCTTTTTCTTCATGTTTCTTGACTATGTCATGCAGGTCGACAAAGTCCTCGGGTGAGCCAAATTCTCGGAGGTTGATGTCTTTCATCTCCCGATTAATCTTTTCCCAAATAGTTTTTCAATCGACCCACTTGTCCTGAATCTCCTGATGAGTTTTTTGGGCCATTTTTACCCAGCATTTGGCTGCTTTCCTGATCCAATCTATGTTGTTGTCCCTCAACACCCGAATGTCGTACTCGTCGGCATCTCGACCCTTTTTAACCGCGTTGATGTAATTTATCCTTTCTACTACTTATTCATCCTTATCATACCACCTTTCCATGTCCTTGTAGGTCTCTAGTTCCATAAGGGTATCTTCTTGGAAATTGGCTATACCTGCAGTGAAAAGGTGTCATTCATTTGTGAATTTAGCATAGGCATATTGAAACTCACTTCTCAAAAACATTGTGGCTTGTGTGGAGTCCTAATATTATTGTTCCAAATGGAACATATTCTCCAACTCCTTAAGTGCAATAGACAACTCCTTCTCATATCTTCTTGCTCTATCCAATGTGGCATATGTGATAGCCATCCCTACATCGATAAGCTCAGATGTCTTGGCATGTTCTGTGCTAAGCAGCTTCTCCTTTGTAGTGATGAGAATTGAGCTATCCAACATAAGCCTCCTCTTATTAGTGGTTCTTTTCATGATGGATTTTCTCTTCCTGTCATAGGCGATCGCTTGTACATCGGCGACCTCATCAATAGGTTCGGGGATTCGTTTTTATCCCCAGGTTAGAGTATTTCCTAGGATCCTGGCTGTGTGTACTTTTTCTAGGATAGGTTCCTCAACTTCTTCCATATGTACCAATGGATATACCTCTATTTGTTTCTTCGACTGGTGAGGTATCCTCCAAAACTGAAGAACCAGGGGTAGGTTCAATAGTTAATTGGTAATATGATGTTGAAGTGTCGATTTCTTGCTATGGAATTTCCTCTTTCTATCCACCTGATCCTAGCTCATCCCTCAAGTTGTCTATTGGGGTTCCTAGATAGTCGAGTACCTCAGTGTCCAAGACACTATTGGGGTTCCCAGAAACCATATTCTTTGTGCCTCTATAGTCTATGCCGCTCTGATCTCCTCCCTAACTCTGAGGGCCTCTTGATCTGATTTCTCTATTTTTTCCATTTGTTCATCCATGCTCATAGCCTTGAACTTAGTCATGTTCAGGTTGAACATCCTATGTACTACCTCCCCCCAATCCTGAGCACACTATGTGAAAATTTCATCCTGAAATTTATCATGCGCATATGGCCAACATGATGATACCCATTAAGTATGTTGGAGGACCAAGCATTTAGGGTCGTTCTTGTAGAACCGGCCTGTTGGGAACCTGAATTCAATTTGGCTCAGCCCTTCTTGTTTGGCTTGAGCAATGTCCTTTACCAAATAAAACCCCACGTGACCGTAGGGTATGAAAGCCCGCTTCTTATCCTTGAATAGTGTGGCATTATATCCTTGCAATATAGTCTAATAGAAGATTTCTCCCACAGTGACTCGGTCTAGGATGTGAGCGGGTAGTAGATGTGGTGCTTTGGTGGCCTCGAACACCTTAATATAGGTTGAGAATTCATCTAAATACTAGTGGCCTACCTTCTCTAACATTTTCTTGTCTACTGCAGATAGTCTCAGGTATTCCTTTTTTAAATATAATAAAATGAATATAGGTGATGAATTCATCGCAAATGAACGTGTAGGATTTTTTGTACCTTTTCTCCCATAGTATCCTGAAATAAACCAGAACAGGGAGCTCCCAAACATGCTAGCTTAAATTCATGCCGACGAAGAAATTTCTTGCACATATGACATCGAGCAGGTACGAGGCCATGTGGAAAGAGGGTGCTTCCCCTTATTTTGGTGTCTGAGCCTGCTATACATAGATGCTCAATTGCTTGGAAATTATTGATCCCCAGTTGAAGCCTCTTCTGGAGATCGCCACTGTGTACGCCAAGGGCATCCATGCTTCTGAAAACTTGTAGCAGTCCTTATCTCCATACAGTTGGAAGATGAGAACCATCAAGTAGATGTATGGCTCCCTCAAGTTGACTATCCCATACCAACCATTTCTCTAGTTTGTAAATGTTTTGTCCTCCCACCATGAGGTCATCAACTGGATGGTGTCATGGAATTCATAGAAATTCACCACGAAGGCTATGTTTAGTGACTCCTCTGGGTCTCTAACTTTATAGTACTTCTAGACTTCGATCAGGAGGAAAACTCCGACACACCCACCATTCTCATCATTGATTAACCATTTCTACATGTTTGTATGGTCAATTATCCACTTCAAAACCTTTATGCATGGGAAAACCAATTTTCTGCTGGATACCATGTGAAAATATGACCGTCGGATATTTGGGAACACCTGGTCATCGAGCATCCTTAAATCTAGGTCATTGTGTGGGATACACTTAGGGTACTCCTCATGGTTGATTCTTTTGAAAATGTCCCCCCACTGTGGGAGCATTACTTTGGATTAGGTGCTTTATTTTGTATCACCGAAGACCTGATGTTGGACAAAGGATTTGTTTGTTGAGGTTTTTATGACCGGCTATGCCCTGGGAGTGTACTCCAATTGCCTCGCAGTACCAGGAGAAAAACCTTCACCTATTTCTGCTTCCTTTATCTTGGGTTCTCTCAATGAGAATCTAATGGTTAGATTTCTCAGAGGCATTTTCCCTCTACTGCTTGTTTAACTTGGTCTTGATAATATGAGAATCAACACAGTTTTGAGACATTTTCTTTGCTTCTTCAGATGCTCTATAATTCAAACTTGTGTGCAGAATGAAATCGTTCAAATCCATTCTAGATATTTAAATAAGGATGGACTTACCTTGTTGCATTAGCCATTCAATTTGGGTTATGAGTGTAGTTTTGTTAGTGCCAATTCTTGCAAGGGGGGTGTTTCTCTCCGATTTCAGGCCCTTGATGTAAAATGCATAGAAATGGGGTTTAAAAACCCATCAAATGTGTTTTATTAAAAGGCTGTAGTTATGAGCACCAAGCACAACACACATAAGAAGTCCATTTTGGGCTTAAAATAAAGTGAGTGGGCATTTTGTTTTCAATGGTGAGGATCCATAGATGGAGCAAATCGACGTTCATCGGGTAAGATTGAGTTGCGGAGTTGCACGAGGTTTAGCACATGGGCTCATCTCTTATGGCCAAAGTCATGAAATGATCATGGTCATCTGATCCAGTCAGGACACATGGCACCTGATTAAGTCTGGTTTCCATTTCAGCCACCGAGACTTTGAAATACAAGCGTTGAGAGAAAAGGAATGAGAACTCTCGGTGGGAGAATCCCCAAAATACATTAAGGTTCATCGTGACTATCCATATTAAATAAAATCTGGCCATTGATTGCGGATTAGTTGTTTTGGCATTTCAGTTACCGGGATTTTTAAATACAGGGGGTCGCTCCTCCACTGCATCTAGAATCACCAAAACATGAAATGTAAAATCCCTCAGGAGCTGGACCCGCGGTCTTGGTGCCCAGTCACAAAGGAAAAAATTCTGGGGAAAGGGCACCAGTGTTTTTCATGTGGCAAGGTGGGTCCCAAAATGCCAAAATGATCATGGTTGTCCGATCTAGTTGGGACACATGGCGCCTGATTAATTTTGGTCACCATTTCATCTACCGGGACTTTGAAAAACAAGGGTTGAGAGAAAAGGAACGACAACTCCTAGTGGGATAATCCATGAAATACATTATGGTTCATCGTGACTGTCCATATTAAATCAAGTCCGGCCATTGATTGAGGATTAGTCGTTTCGGCATTTTGGCTACTGGGACTTTGAAAGACAGGGGGTCGCTCCTCCACTGCATATGGAATCGCCAAAATGTGAAATGTAAAAGCCACAGGAGTTGGGCCCATGGTCTTGGTTCCTGGTCTCAAAGGAAACAGGCCGGGGAAAGGGCGCCAACGTTTATCGTGTGGCAAGGCGGGTCCCGAAATGTCGAAATCAACTTAGCCATCCATCCAAAGGGATGTGTGGCACACAATCAAGCTTGGTCACTATTTCGGTTACCAAGAATTTGAAAGATAGGTGGTCACTCCTCCACTACATCTGGAATCACTAAAATGTGAAATGGAAAAATCGCCTTTGAAGATAGGCGTAGGGTCATGACCCATGGTCACTTGGGGTGATAGAAAGAGCTGCACAAAGGGACAAAGCATCGAGTTTAGCTACAGGAGGTGTTGCCACATTCTCAAGATGCCAATTCAAATTGTCCTCGATCTTGATCCCTGCTAGAGGTAAATAAAGGTAGGATGAAGTGGTTGAAACCTCGCCTCACTCCTTATATGTAAGGCATGGAGGTTCTAGCAAGCAGTCTGCCCAAGATCGTCCTGTTTGTAGGTTTTCCTAAAGAAGCCATGTTGATCTGATGTCCTCATCTGACCAGAGGAGCCTGCACATGCTATTTTGGAATTTAATGTCTCAGCTACCCTCTTTCTTCCAAGGTGGAAAATTGCTCTAAGTATATATACTCAGTTTTTGTATTTTTGTGAGGATGGATGGTAGAGCTAAGCTCCAAATTGTAAATCTTTAACGAGGCCTTTGGTTCTCTAGTTATAGATTGATATTTGAGACTTCTTGTTTAATGGAAGCCAACATATTCCTCACCTTTTTCCTCTGAATATTAAGAGCCTGGGCATGGATGATCCAATCGGGTGTTATAATGACTATATAATGTTTGTTTGATTATATTAGTTTTGCAGCATATTAATTTTCTTGAAGTTTCTCAAATCTAAGAGGATCTCATATTTGAGACTTTTCCCCTTTTTAAAGGCTACTGGAAGACTGAATTTCCAGAGAAAACTTTATTTCCTTTTCTTTTCCCCCCACTTACTCACCACTATGCAAAATTACTGGCTTAAATTAGATCAAGACCTCACCTATCTTAGCTGTTCCAACCTATTTTTCTAAGTTAAAACGATATTGTTTTGAGTTTACTTCCATTCGACCCCCTTTTACAAACAAAACGTGACATTTAAACTGATGGGAGTTGGGCTCTGTTCCTGTTGCAATGGAGGAGTGACTTATGATGCCAACATTTTTGGTGTTGTTGCCGGGGACAAAGTTGAAGATTTTCCCTGGGATTGAATGACATTGAGTCTCTGATTTTGAAGGTGCATCAGGCATCAGAGCCCTTGAATATTGATATTCTGCACCTGGCAACTCCACTGTGGCATACCCACTATTTCCACTTCACTATTTTAGCTGTGGCTACTTTTAGCACACCTGAAAGATGACCCAAAGGAGATTTTTTGAGAAGGTTTCAGCAGCTTCTTTCTCAGCTTGAGAATTTTCCTGGGAGGACACAATGTTAGGATCTAGCCTTTGATGGTGAACAAAGACCAGACACATTCAAATATATGCATATTTCACGTGACAACTCCATGATTCGAGGATCGATCAATGACTCCACTGATTTGATATAGAAAATATCTTAGCTCAAAGGTTGGATTCCTGTGACTTTTCCTAGATAGTTGGTTTTCCTAATCCACTACCTAATAAAGATGAATGGGAAGATATCCTCCCTGAATTTCAACCAAAAATTTCAGAGGTACCAGTTGAGCATTTACTGGACATTCATGAGGTTCCTCATCGACTTAATATCATGCATGAAGATGTCCAGATTAAACTTTTTAGGTATTCATTAAAGGGAGCCTCTCTTGATTGGTGTCGTTCTCTTCCCATTGCAAGAATCCATTCTTTGACAGGTTTTCATACAACTTTCAATTCATTTTGTAAAGATTACTTCCCAGCTGAGTGTTTGTATGAAAACTGCTATGATGAGTTTTCTTTGCTTCATGAAGCCTCTGTTGGCCCTGAAGACCATGTTTGTGATGAATCTTTTTATGTGGAGGAAAGCATTTGCTATGAAAATCTAGAGGTGTTGGATGATCTTAATTACGTTAGCCCTAGCACGAAAGCATATGACATCATTTTAGATACATCTGTTGTTTTAGAGGTTCATAAAGATCAACATGCCTCTTGTGAAAATTCTGATTTTATAGAGCAGATGTTGTCTATAGTAGATGGCTCTCCTAAATATAGGGTTGAAGGAGATGTTCCTAGCAGCCCTTCTTGTGATGACAGAGACCTTCCAATTTTTAAAGAAGAGATGGTTGTGGAAGAGGATTCTTCTCTTTTCCTTCAAGAGGTTTCCCATGATATATTTTTACCTAGGATTAAAGAGAAAAATCTTATGTATGAACAACCAGAAGCAGCAGTTACTGTTGTCCCTAAAATGGATATTTTTGACAGTTATTTTCTCGATGGGGTCACTATTCTAGAGGTTGATCATAGAAATGAAGGGAAACCCTTTTTTGAAGAATATTCTAGTGATGATGAGCACCAAGCTTATCCTACATTTGATCACTATGAAGACACTAACCGACATGACAATAAGAAGAGCTTTCCCATGGTCCCTATTTATGATGATTATGAATCTGATCCTTGGGAGAGTCATGGAGAAGAGGAGGAGGAGTCGAAGATGTAGTTTACATAATGCGTAGAACCAGTCAGGGAGAAACCACTGCCTAAGATACATTATCCTATGTCATTTTTCCACCCACCTTTGCTTACCAGAGACATTTAGCCACACGTGAACAACTGTGTAGCAAAGGAGGTTGCCTGTCACCCATTTTCTAGAGTTTTCCACTAGTCCTATGAGCCTGTCAAGGAATACATGGAATTGTATTTCCTTCACAATTTGGAGCCGCCCTATTTCATCTCAACTTCATCTTGTAAGGAGGAGTTGAAGAGTGTAACCATTCTCCCATCACAGTTACACCATCTATTTGTGATCATCGATAGAAGGAAGGAGCTTCTATTCAGGAAGTTGCTTGATTGGCTATGGTGGAAGTTTGCTTTCACCTAGCCCCATGTAAAGGAATTTATTAGTTTAGGACTGTACATAAATAAGCTCCTTGGAGCATGTGTTTTTATCTTTTATTTTCACTTATCGATATGTATTTTTAATAAGGGTGTTTTAAGCTCGACTCCATAGCCCAACATAAGGCAACTGGAACTACAAAAGGAGTTCTTAGAGCATCGCAGGGATGACTCTATCCCCCATGGGGCCTAATGTTAGCACGAATTCTTGCAAGGGGGGTGTTTCTCTCTAATTCCAGGCCCTTGGTGTAAAATGCATAGAAATGGGGTTTAAAAACCCATCAAATGCGTTTTACTCAAAGGATGCAGTGATGAGCGCCAAGCACAACACATAGAAGAAGTCCATTTCGGGCTTAAAATACAGCGAGTGGGCATTTTGTTTTCAACGGTGAGGATCCATAGATGGAGCAGATCGACAGCCATTGGGTAAGCTTGAGTCACAGAGTTGCATGAGGTTTAGCGCATGGGCTCATCTCTTATGGCCAAAGTCATGAAATGAACGTGGTCGTCCGATCTAGTAAGGACACATGGTGTCTGATTAAGTTTGGTCACCATTTCGGCTACCAGGACTTTGAAATACAAGGGTTGAGAGAAAAGGAACAAGAAATCCCAGTGGGAGAATCCCTGAAATACATTAAGGTTCATTGTGACCGTCCATATTAAATCAAATCCGACCATTGATTGTGGATTAGTTGTTTCGGCATTTCGGCTACTGGGACTTTGAAAGACAGGGGGTTGCTCTTCCATTGCATCTGGAATCGTCGAAACACAAAATGTAAAATCCCCCAAGAGTTAGGCCCATGGTCTTGGTGCCCAGTCAAAAAGGAAACAGGTCTGGGGAAAGGGTGCCAGCGTTTGTCGTGTGGCAAGGTAGGTCCTAAAACACTGAAATGATCGTGGTCATCCGATCCAGTTGGGACACATCCGGTCACCATTTTGGCTACCAGGAATTTGAAATACAAGGGTCAAGAGAAAAGGAACGAGAACTTCTAGTGGGAGAATCACCAAAATACATTAAGGTTCTTCGTGATCATCCATATGAAATCAAGTTTGGCCATTGATTGCGGATTAGCCGTTTCGACATTTTGGCTACCGGGACTTTGAAAGACAGGGGGTCACTTCTCCACTACATCTGGAATCACCGAAATATGAAATGTAAAATCCCCAGGAGTTGGGCCCACGGTCTGTGCCAAGTCACAAAGGAAACAGGCTCGGGGAAAGGGCGCCGATGTTTATCGTGTGACAAGGTGGGTCCCGAAACACCGAAATCATCTCAACCATCCAACCAAAGGGACATGTGGTGCATGATCAAGCCCAATCACTATTTCAATTACCGGGACATTTAAAGACAAGGGATCTCTCCTCCACTGCATCTGGAATCGCCGAAATGTGAAATGGAAAAGGTGCCTTTGAAGATAGGCACAGGGTCACGGCCTGTGGTCACTTGGGGTGATAGAAAGAGCTGCGTAAAGGGACAAAGCACTGGGTTTAGCTGCAGGAAGCGTCACTGCATTCTCCAGGTGCCAATTCAACTCGGCCTCAATCCTAATCCCTGCTAGAGGTAAATAAAGGTAGGAGGAGGTGGTTGAAACCTCGCCTCACTCCTTAAATGTAAGGCATGGAGGTTCTGGCAGGCAGTCTACCCAAGATCGTTCTATGTGTAGGTTTTCATCAAGAAGCCATGTCGATATGATGTCCTTGTCTGACCAAAGGAGCCTGCACAAGCTAATTTTGACTTTAATGTCTCAGCTACCATCCTGCTGCCAAGGTGGCGAATTGCACTGAGTATATATACTCAGTTTTTGTATTTTTGTGAGGATGGATGGTAGAGCTAAGCTCCCAATTGTAAGTGTTTAAGGAGGCCTATGGTTCCCTAGTTATAGATTGATATTTGAGACTTCTTTTTGAATGGAAGCCAACATCTTCCTCCCCTTTTTCCTTTGAATCTTAAGAGCCTAGGCATGGATGATCCAATCGGGTGTTGTAATGACTATATAATGTATGTTTGATTATATTAGTTTTGTAGCATCTTAATTTTCTTGAAGTTTCTCAGATCTGAGAGGATCTCATATTTAAGACTTTTCCCCTTTTTAAAGGCTGTTGGAAGACCGGATGTCCAGAGGAGACTTTATTTCCTTTGTTTTTCCCTCCACTTACTCACCACTATGAAAAATTACTATCTTAAATTAGATCAAGACCTCACCTGTCTTAGTTTTTCCAGCCCATTTTTCTGAGTTAAAACTATATTGTTCTGAGTTTACTTCCATTCGATCTCCTTTTAAAAACAAATCGTGACATTTAAACTGATGGGCGTTGAGCTCTGCTCCTGCTGAAATGGAGGAGTGACTTCTGACCCCAACAAGTTCTATTAAATCTGTCGCCATATCTTCAAAGACGTTTAAAATTAAATTTGATCATAGGTTGATGGTGTGGGCACTAGTTGTAACGTGGCCTATCGGTGATTTCAAATCATTTTTTTTCAATCGGTGCACAGGGTATTAACATATGTGGGCTGAAGCATTAAATAGTTTATTAAATTCTAGAATCCGATCATATCTCATGCCGGAAGAATCCCATCTTTTCGCTAGTCTAGCTGGTGAGAATGGGGGTCGAGGTTCTACTTCGAACACCTTTTTTTGATATCTCCTTGAAAAATCTTCGATTCCAAACGATCTTTCCATACGAAGATGACGTGGCAAGGCTAACTTGGAGGTGTGACTAGGACATAGGAAACCTTAATATGACTCGAGACAAAACTAGGTCATACGATGCCCCTATGCGACAAAGACACGTGGCACTCAAGACCGACGTCTTCATTTACTTGTGTTAATATGTATCGGGAATTTCCTTAAGATAGATGTTTGAAAACCTTATCCTATCTCGCCGATGCCAAAAAGTATCAAGGATCAGTGATTAGCGATAAACCTACCCAAGTATTCCTGGATTGAATCCCTCAAAAATTTCTCGATGTTGAAAGTGTATCGAGGATCGACGATCAACAATATGTTTAACGTAGACAAAAAATTATTTTTTTAACCCTTCTACATTTCCCCAACCCTGAGAAAGAACATCAGTTATCATCTATCAGTGATTTTTTTATGGATTTTGTCAGTGTCTATCCCTCCCGTATTTTTTCGACGTCGATGGGGATCAGATATCTCTTGAAACTTCATGGTGAATAACTCACACAAACCAACTCCTCCTTTTTCCAATGCCGAATGTGCATTTACGATTGGAGATTAGTGCAACTATGTGGCCACTTTACCTGCTTGAGTTTTGTCGACGCCGAACACAAGAACATTAGGTGCAACATTAACTGCAGATTCCTAGTTAGGATGTCAAGTTCTTTTAGACACGAGGTTTCATTTAACAAGTTCAAAGAAACCTTACTTGATTGATAAGAGTCATGAAAACAAAACCAAAATAAACTATCTCTCAAAGTGAACTCAAATTAGACAGTAAAGGAAAACAAGTGGTACCCAAAAGTGATAGAATTTGATAAATATTTTAAGGTTTGTTGAGTGGTCAACAATACAGTAATTGAATCTAATGTAAATTCAACCCTTTTACCTGTTTGAATGATCTGATAAACTGAGATCATATTTATAGAAACCTTTGGAAGATGTAATACATTCTCAAAACTTCCATTAGGGAGTTCCACTCTTCCCTCTCCTACAACTGCTATTGGAGTATCACCCCCCATGAGAATAGAAGGTCTATAGCATGAGCTCAAAGAAGTAAAAATTTCCTCTTTAGCTTCCATATGATTTGATGCACCAGAATCTATAATACATGAATCAAACGAGGAATTAATTGCAACCAGAGTATGATGATTACCTTTCTTAGGCACATGGTCTTCTTCCTTCTTCTTCTTGGCTCCTTCAGGACTGAAGTCTCCAAGGTTATTCTTCTGAAGTACTTGTTTCATAAGATCGATTTGCTTATTCATGATTTAGCTTATTGCAATATGTGCACTTCTTTCCCTTATTCTTCCATTTTTAATTTGAAGAATCTTTGGAACTTGAAGAATCCTTGAAGGGTTTGGAATATCCCTCCTTCTTTGACTCTAGATGTAATAACTCTTTCTTTTCTACTTCAATTTCTGATTGGATGACACTTTTCCATCATGCATGGTGAGTGCATGTGCTTTGGGATATTTCATGAGACCCATATGTATGAGTTTTTTCTTCTCTTGTGTGAGAGACTCAATGAACTGAGCCATCGTAGACATTTTTTGATTTGTTCCCAAAAGACATCTGCCATAATGGAAATTGGAGACATATACAACATATTCTGGTCCTAGCTTGGCCAATATTGTTAGAATAAGTTGTTTCTCTTGTGTAGAATTGTCAATACAACATTCACCCAAGCTCAAAATCAAAGATTTAAATTTAGTAAAGAAATTTTGTATATTATCAAAACTTCTAGGGTCTAAGGTATTCAACTCTACCTCAAGAATATGACCTCACATCTCATGCTTCTTTACAAAGAGTCCTTCCAATATGGTACATATATCATTTGGAGTCTTGCATGTGGCAACATAAAACCATATATCAGTGGATATTAAATCAAGAAGTATTCATGTGGCCTAGTCTTTACGGTTCGCCAAACTGGTCTTCTCAAGTGTTGATGTAGGTTTTGTTTCTGTCACCATTGTCAAATTATACAATCCTTTTATTTTGATTTGGAATGCAGCCTTCGAATTCAATTCAAAATAGTTTTACAGTGTGATTATTATCACTAGACTTGATTGAATAAGTTGCATCGCCTCCATCCTTGCTATTGACTCTGAAAAGATCCTAAAACCCAGATCGTGGATTCTGAGATATGAAAGACGTTTCTATGGCAGCTATATATATGATAAAAAAAATACATCTCCTAAAATATGATGTGGGTTTTGGATATGTTTGTTGAGCATAAGAATCCCTATGTTATACGCCAATGGTCAAAATTTCATCCCGACCCAGATCACAGATTTCAAGATATGGCTATTTTACTACAGAAATCCAATTTTTTGGAGGGTTGTTGAATCGTCGCACCCTAGAGAAGGATAAAGTGCGACGATGTTTAATCGTCACACCCTATTGAAGGAAACAGTGGGACGATTGTGAAAAATGGAATCGTCTCACCCCGGATGAAGAATATAGTGTGACGATGTCGCACCTTGGCTGTGTATAGGCTATGGCGATGCCTGGAAAAATAAAGTTTCTTAAGTTTGAGTGCGACCGTCACACCCTTTGATAGGGATAGGATATGGAAATTCCAATTGGCGCACCTTTCGATATGGATAGGTCACGATGATGGAAGAAACTAGGCTTACTCAATCTTCTTTTGCTCTTCTTTGGCTTGTCTGGGTTGCTCCAAGAAGCTCGACTCTGATACCATGTCAGCGTTTCATGGAAACCTTCATAGGAGACCTAGCTAAAGCATACAAAAACAAATATTATCAAGAAAAGGAAGAGAGATACAATATCAAGAATGAGAATCAATGTATATTATGATCTTATCAATGAGTGAGTGATCTTCACTCATATAGGAAATGAAATCATATAATTAGGAATGCATGCATAATAGATGGTATAAAATTAGAAAGTCTAAAATAGAACTAGTCAGTTAACTCCCACTAAACTAGTGTTACTCCCACTGAACTAGTGTGCCAAAAATATAATTTTCTCCAACAATATTCACAAGTCACCCTATCACATGATTGCACAAGTCACCATCCTACATGTTTATCATACCATGCTATACAATAATCACCCTATTCAATTCTTATTAAAACATATCAACACTCGAGGTTGATGAGTGCCAATAAATTTTATATGATTATGTAGAGGCCATGGAAGTTTACCAAGAGGATCCACCTTCATTCACTGTTACAAATGAAAGAGAACCATCACCACAAGAGAAAATGGATTTCTCTACTTTTATTACGACTATTAAAAAAGAGACTTCCATTCTTTCTCAAGGGCCTAAACATACAATATCTCCTACTTTGTTCTTTAATTCATATATGAATAAGAAAAAGAAAAGGATTAGGAAAATAAAGAAGGATAATGAAGAATTGCAAGTATTATAAAGACTTACTAAAACAGAAAATGAAATGCTTACAAGAAAGAGTATGGAGGTAATTGAGGAAAACAACAAGCTAAAGAAGAAGAATGAAAGACTAAAGAAAGAAAATGCTTTGTTGACCAAACAAGCATATCAACAACATGAACATAAACATGCATTGAAACTAAATAATCAAATTCATAGGGGATTTGGTGCAGGGGAATCGCTCCACCTCATCATGCACCAGTCGATTAAAACACATGGTGCAATTCAAGGAAGGAAGATGCATCTCCCTCTCATTTTGCCTCTAGAATCAAAAACATGATCCAGGCATTAATGATGACAAGCTAGAAGAGCCAAGTTGGGCCTTTGCATAAGATGGAGATAAGGTCGCCATTAAGTGGTTGACGGTAGGAGAGCTCTGCATCCAATCTGGAGCAGATTTCCATCATTGTAATCTGCCCATTAGACAAGCATTTTGAATGGTTATTTGACACCACTGGTTTAGCTTGTGAGGGAAGCTCGTCGAGCCCCTCTTGTATAAATATTTGTAATGTTGCAGAATAGAGGTTGGTTGTTGCTGGTAAGAGATAGATAGCCAATCACGACTGGAGATTGATGAAAAATCATTGTAAGCCAAGTAGAGGAGGATGTTATGATAGGTTAGCTAAGATAGAGTTAGCCAGGGGAAGAGCCGAGACTCAGTTTCATTCCAAACTCAAACATTTGTAATTTGATATTCTACCATTAATAGAAAATGACATTTTTTCCTGTTATCAATTTCTGTGTAATGGATGTTGTGTTATGAATATCATTTACATGAATTTGAATTGTAGATGGATGCTACAAATCGTCTACAGGGATAGAAATACAGTTTTCTATCGGTGAGTGTGTTGGATTAAGTCTTGTTCTCTAGGCTAAGTGCAAGGAGTGCGCGACAGAGGGTGTAAAATTTGTGAGATGACACAAGGAGTGTGTGTCTGAACTCAGTGGAGTCAGAAGAGAAACTGCCAGGAGGGCATACCAGGTTAATTCACAAACTCGGGAGGAAATTTCAAGGTGGTTAAGTACCTTGGAAAGAAAGACTGTGTGAGAGGGAGCACAGTTTAGAGTTATTGAACACTCTAAAACACTTTTCCAGGAGGGCATCGAGCTAGTGTGAGCGTGCACAAGAAAAACACTGTTGGAACTATTGGAATCATTAAGAGAATCCCAGGGTTATTGAACACTCTAAGGAAGGAAGGCTTTGCAAGAGTGCATAAAAAATGGAAAGGAGATTCCTTAATATACTCAGATAGGCTAAGGGAGAAGTCCTGAAAATCTTTTCCGAGCACAAGGAGTGTGCTAGGGAGACTGTAATTCCATATTACAAGCTCAAGAGGAAGAGAGAGAAGTTTTCAGGAGGGCATGAGGAAGTTCACAAAGGAATGGTGAAATTTGAAGGTTTTCAAGCCGACAAAAGTCGCATAAGAGTCTGTGCAAAAAATATATGAGGAATGCAGAAGAAGTTTGAGAATATTCTAAGTCTCAAAAGAAAAATTTGTGCTAATTGTGAAAAATGGGTCAAGGACTTATCAAAGTCCCGAAGGCCGTAATATCATCCATCGTCAGAGGAGACAAGTGGCATAAGATTGAAAGGTTCATGAGAAAGAAATCCAGAAGGCTTGCGAGGAGAAAACAAGGGTCTTTGTGAAGTGCGTAGAGCGAAGTAATTTTAGACCGTTGGATCTGGGAGAGAATGTGGAAGAGATACACATATTTCGGAGGAAGAACCCTTTGGATAAACATCAGGGAGAGAATACTCGAAGAGCTGAGAGTCAAAGAAATGTTGGCCATCCATTAAGATAGGACACATGGCGAGAAATCGACATTTTGCTGATTCGAAATCGAGAGAAGTAGAGTTGGTAGAAGAGAGGGATCATGAGGTCTGAACTCATGAGTGGATCACAGTCATTGATCGCAAGAGAAACGTCGACCATAGATCTGGTCCCAAAGAATTTGCTAGTTTGTAAATTGGGAAAAAGTGAGTAAGCAGTTCACGAAAGTTTCGAAGCATAGGGTCATGAAGGGAGCTAGCCCACAGTCGTAGTCCATGGTCATCTCAAGGAGGAAGCATAGCATAGAGAGCTAGTGGCGTTGGCAAAAAATTGAAAAGTGATAAGAAGAGGGTTCGTGGGCAGCACATAACCTACACCGAGAAGGTGGAGGTCTTGTGTCAAGTTACATCGGCTTGCATTAGGAGATGACAAGTCATTCGACTCGATAGCTTGAATGATCCTAGACCGTGAGGTCATGCAGCCCCAAAGGAGAGGGGTGGGGTTGTTCTAGAGTGGTATCAGAGCATGTTTTTGTCTGTAGTTTTCAGTCAAAAGGGACAGTGAAAGGAGATATCAGAGCCATGCATAATTTATTTCTGTAATCAAGGGAGACAAAGTGTAGTACTCTTTTGAGGTTGTTTCAAGGTGTGCAACAGATAATAAACAACCAGGTGGGATGTAGATGAAGCAAGATGGCCATTGAAGGTCATAAATGTGGTTGAGGAGAATTCCATTCACAGAGGAGAAAGGTAGAGATGGAAAAGGAGCTTAGTGAAATCCGAGCCCAGATGGAGAATCTAGCATTCAAGATGCAGAAGGAGGCAAAGGTACACTAGAGGTATGAATGGACTTTGAAGAGGAGAGCTAAATGGCTTGTTCAGAAGTTGTTGGCTAGAGGGAAACAGCATATGTTAAAGAGGTGGCTGAGGTATGCTGAAAGTCTCAGTGATGAGGGAAAAAGATATGTCAGGGGCCTCGTAGGTTGTCAGGTGGGTAATAAGAAGGGGTCAGTGAATCTCGTAAATTGTCAGGTGGGAAGAGGAGACATCCCAAGTTTCCAAGCGAGCAAGGGAGGAGAGATGATCTTAGCCGAGAGTTCACATCAGAAGGGATTGAGAAATGGATATGGGGAGTAAAGGCCTCATCCATATGAAGATTCATGTGGAGATGGAAGCCGTGTGAAGGAATATGATGAGAAGTTGAAAACTTCTGTCACAAAGGAGAAGGATTAGAGGACCATTTTGATCATCAGAGGAGTCGAGATACTCCTACTGAAAGGCCGAGGAGAGGTAAGAATAGACATTGCAGATGCAACATAAGGACAAAAACTTGAGATTGTCATGGATAAGGAGGATCAGATACTGATATCTCTCCCTATTGAGGAGCGCCCCGTTGACTTACTTACTCAATGGGAAATGGATTTAAAGGCACCAGAGGATTGGTTAGACCGTCCTGAACCAGAAGGTGTTTTCCATAAGATGGCCATGCCAAAGGATACACATTGACATGAGTTGCAGCTAGAGGAATATGGAATGGAACCAACCAAATAATTGACAGTAGTCAATCTCTCAGAAGAAGAACAAGAAGCTAAGAAGAAGCCCAGTAATGAGAAGCCTGTAGGAGTGGAATATGAGGCCACAAAATATGAAGGATATATCAAAGGGGATCTAGATGAATCCACCAATTGATAAGGAGGCAAGGAAGCAGACAAATCTACAATAGAAGAGCCAGCTAATGGAGCAGCTGGACGAAGTGATCAAGGAGATAAGGAAGAGCCGAGAGATAACTCCAAGAGGATTTAAACTGAGTTGGAAAGCTCATGAGCATGATCTCATGATTTTGGTAGATGTTGAGCATGATGCAGGAGAATCACTCCACCTCAGCACATGCCAGCCGATTAACATGGATGGTGAGAATTCAAGGAAGGGAGAGGTGTCACCCTCTCATTTTTCCTCAAGAATCAAAAGAATGATCTAGGCATTAATGATGACAAGATGGAAGAGCCAAGTTGTGACTTCACACAAGATGGAGATAAGGTCACCATTAAGTGGTTTACTATAGGAGAGACCTACATCCGATCTGAAGCATAATTCCATGATTGTAATATACCCATTAGACATCCATTTTGAATGGTGATTTGACACCACCAATTTATCTTGTGAGGGAATCTTGTCGAGCCCATCTTTTATAAATCTTTGTAATGTTGCAGAATCAAGGTTGGTTGCTGCTGCTAGGATATAGATAACCAGTCATGGGTGGATCTTGATGAAAAATCATTGTAATCCAAGTAGAAGAGGATTTTATGGTAGGTTATATAAGATATAGTTAGCCAGGGGAAGAGCCAAGACTCAGTCGCAGTTTGGACTCAAACATTTGTAATTTGATATTCTACCATTAATAGAAAATGGAAGTTTTTCCTGTTATCAATTTCTGTGTAATGGATGTTGTGTTATGAATATTATTTACATGCATTTGAATTGTAGATGGATGTTAGAAATTGTCTGCAGGATAGAGATATAGTTTTCTATCAGTGAGTGTGTCAGATTGAGTCTAGTTCTCTAGGCTAAGTGAAGAGAATACGAAATAGAGGGTGGAAACTCTATGAGCTGACGTAAGGAGTGTGTGTCTGAATTTAGTGGAGTCAGAGGAGAAACTGTCAGGAGGGAAAACCAGCTTAATTCACAGAATTGGCAGGAAATTTCAAGGTGGTTAAGTACCTTGGAAATAAAGACCATGTGAGAGGGATCACCGTTTAGAGTTACTGAACACTCTGAAACACTCTGCCAGGAGGGCATCAAGCTAGTGTGAGCGTGCACAACAACAACACTATTGGAAGTGTTGGAATCCTTAAGAGAGTCCCAGGGTTGTTGAACACTCTAAGGAAGGAAAGCTTTGCAAGAGTGCATCGGAAAAGGAAAGGATATGCCTTAAGATGCTAAAATAGGATAAGGGAGAAGTCATCGAAAGCTTTGCCGAGTAAAAGGATTATGCCAGGGAGACTGTAAGTCCATATTACAATATCAGGAGGAAGAGTGAGAAGTTTCCAAGAGGGCATGAGGAATTTCACAGAGGAAAGATGAACTTTGAAGGTTTTCAAGACGAGAAAAGTTGGAGAAGAGTCTACACAAAAACTATGCGACGAGTGCAGAAGAAGTTCGAGAATAGCCTAAGCCTTAAAAGAAAAATTTGTTCTAAGTGTGCAAAAGGGGTCGAGGACTTTCCAAAGTCTCAAAGGTTTTAAGATCATCCATCGTCGGAGGAGACAGGTGGCATAATATCGAGAGGTTCATGAGTAGGAACTTCGGAAGGGTTGCCAAGAGAAAACAAGGGTTTTTGCGAAGGGAAAAGAGAAAAGTAATTATGGACTGTTGGATCTAGGAGGGAACATGGAAGAGATCCACGTATTTCATAGGAAGAGCCCTTCAAAGAAACATCAAGGAGAGAATAACTAAAGGGCTGAGCCGAAGAAATCTTGGTCGTCCATTGAGATAAGGCACTTGGCGAGAAATTGACATTTCGCTGATTCAAAATCAGGAGAAGTAGAGTTGGGAGAAGAGAGGAATCACAAATTCTGAACTCGGGATTCGATCACATTCATTGATCACGAGAGAAAACTAGATCATAGATCTGGTCCCAAAGAATTCATCGATTTAGAAATTGGGAAAAAGGGAGTAAGTAGTTCACAGAAGTTCTGAATCACGGCATCATGAAGGGAGCTATCCCATGGTCACAATCCAGGGTCATATCAAGGAGGAATACTATCATAGAGAGCCAGTGGTGCTGGCAAGAATTTGAAAAGCGCGAAGAAGAGAGTCTGCGGGTGCCACATAACCTGCGTCAAGAAGGTGGAGGGCCTGTGTCAAGTTACGTCGGCTTGCATTAGGAGCCGAAGAGTCATTCAAGTTGATAGATTGAATGATACTACACTAGGAGGTCGCACATCCCCAAAGGATAGGGGTGGGGTTGCGCCAATATCCACATCGAATGTGGATATTTTGTTATAGGAAGCAAAGGTTATATGAGCAAGGGGAAGAATAAGGGAAATTTTGTCAAATTTTGAATACAGATTGCATGAGGACATGCAATGGTTTTTTCTTGGGAGAAATGTTGGAACTTAGTTTTGTCATTCAAAAAGAACTTAAACCTTATCTATTTTGGTTTCATTTTCCTCATTTTTGTCACATTTTCATTCATTTTCACTATATTTTCCCACAATAAAGACATAGAAATGCATACTAGGTATTTAATATTTTATTTTTAATTTATAGAATCAACAAAGTTAAATGTTTTAAAAAAAGCCATGTTATCAACATTTTTATGAATAAACCAATTTTTTTAATTTCTCCTTCGTCAAGATGGTTGCATTCGGTTTCAGGAAAATAAAAATATGGGTTTTGATCTTGGTCTTCATGAGATGGTTAATTTCCCCCTGGATTGGAGCGAGCTCAAAAAGAAGGGTCTGGTCAACGCTCTAGTCAATGTGGTGCCAACAAATAATATAACACAACAACAAAGAAAGATGGCTATGCAACGATCTTCAAACAAAATTTATGGATTGATGAGGACAAATTTGGAAATTGCAGGACATAATGACAAGTAGATAATGACAACATCACTCTTACTCAAATTTTGAAGCAAAACAAAACTAGGAAGAAATAATTTTTTGTACACATTAGGATGATTGTATTGATGAGACATGTTGGTAGAGTTGATGATTTTGATTTTACTGTCTTGTTTTGTGATACATTTCTATCATGTTATATGATACAATTTTTTTTTTCCATTTTGGTTCACGACGTGAAGCTCTCTACGTCCACAATAATCCACCATGAAATCAAGAGAACATAGGAGGGTCAAGTATTTCGAGAATATTTGGCTCACAAAGAGCATCATGTCGCATAGATGAGACTCGAACCTGGGTGGGGAAGAGAAAACTCCCCACCCCAACCAATTGAGCTACAACCACTTGATGTTATATGATACTATTATGTCATCTTTTATGTTCTTATTTTTATTTGTTTCTTTTCCACTATCATATGTACATGCTTTATTTAATAATGTAATTGGGTATGGGGAATTGAGAGTGATGTGAAGGGGGCAAGGGAAGATGAATTTCCACCTTCTTTTGGTTTCCTCGTCCATATAGATTAAAATATTCTCAAATCCAAGAGAATTTCAAGTTAGTAATGCAAATTGCATGTCAAGAGATAATTATTTGACACTTAAATTATTTAAAATAGTTCTTCATTGAGGTGTTATAGTTTTTTTTGGTCATATACATATCTAATCACATGATAATCACTCTATATGGATTCTATTGCAAGTTAATATTGTTTTAAGGATAGAGTATGAGATGAGGAAAAGCTACAAAGTAGCATTGTATGATGTGTTTAACAAAAGGATGAAGATTAACATGATATAATTCTTATGATGTGTTCTCCCTACCTTGATTTTTATGATATGATTTTTAAGATATATATATATTTATATAAATAAATCTAATTTTCAAATTGATTGGATAAGTCCAAGGTATCTTATTCTTCAAGAGAAAAATCATTCAATCCCACCTAAGTGTTCATGGGCATACATGATTTATTTTGATAAATTTCTTTGATTATCATCACAATTAAGGTCTCCTCCCATGTGACACACCCAAAGAAACAAACCTGATTTTTTTTTTTTCTTTTAAATAAAATTTTCTCCATGCTCTGCTAAAAAACATGCCCACTGCCTAGGTATCTCTAAATTATCCCTCCCGGGTTATTTTTTCATTTTTGATATCAATTAATTAAATGAAGAAGAACAAAATATACACATGCATTCATTATATTTATGTTAAATGTAAGACTAAAATATTAAATTCATTAGATTCCTATTAATTGCATGTAACACCCTATTTCCCCCAATTTGTAAATATAACTTTATTGGCTAGGAAATATGGAAAACTCAAAGTGTGAATGTTTGATTTGATGTACCTTTGTATAGAGGTCAATGAATGTAAATCGTGTTATTTTAATAGATAATGGAAACATGTTGCATGACTGCTGAGAAGGGTATGTGCTAAGAGAGACCACGATTGCTAATGAAAAGGTGGTGGAGGGGACCCAGAAGGGTTGCGTTAAACTCCACCGAACCATTACTATGCTATTTTTAATTGCTCAAGATCAGAACAACCCTCTGACCTGAAATGAATTACAATTAGGCTGGTAGGTGGGAATACCTCCTCAAGAGTTAATGAGGGGATGGGGCAGAATGCCCATGTGTAAGGTTTCCAGACCTGAAAACGGACTAGGGATTCAAGCCATGTGCAATCTTGTTGAGGAAGGAAAGAAATGAAGCGTGGTGTGGGCAGAGGGAGGAATTGCAAAGAATGTAGAGATGGGAGTAGAAACTCTCGGGTCCGAGAAAATATTGAAAGAAAAAAAGTGAGTTCTAATTGCAAAGAAGGGAGATTGAGTCAAGAGAAGGAGAGTAACCTCCATCCTCGTCTATTCATGTATAGGGAGAAGGAGAGTAACCTTCATCCCTAACTTTCATTGAGATGGAAGTGAGAGATTGAATCTCAAAGGCATCGTGGCCTAAGCTCGGGGGTGGCTAGTGATAAATCCATTGGGAGTGACTGAGCCTATGGTTCGGTGGAAATGAGCACCCATTTCAACAATTTCATCATGCTATATAGTTCTGATAAGTGTTTTTATGCCTTGTGCTTTGAATTGGAAATAATGAATGAATGTTTGTATTTACATGCCTAAAATGGTTTCTGTACTAAATGATTATGTTAGAAGTATGCGTTCATTCCTTGGGAACTTTCATATCTGTTTGATTTCCTTATGCACTAGTTTAATTCCTCGGAAGCACTTTCCCATAGAATTTCTTCACCATCCTAGATTTGCATGAGTATTTCCTGATTCAGAGGTTGAACCCCACAATCACTGCAAGAACGGAGTCCAGGAAGCTCAAGAGGGGTATTTCATGTATGCACTGAGTCTCTCCAAGGTGGGAAGATATTGAGACCATATTAAGTCCTAAAGTTGAGGAATGAACGTAAGGAGTGCATGGAAGAATGCTTCCCAGCATTACATTCAAGAGAAAGAGTGCAAAAAATCTTAAGTATTCAGAGCCAACAATTCTCAGGAAGAATAGTGAGGTTCAAGTATCGGAAGGGAGTATACTTTCATTTAGAATATGAATGAATGAGATCCGTTTGGGAGGACCCAGGTTCGGTCATGACCATTAGATTTGAAGAAGGGGTGCAAATGTTAATGCCTCAACTCCTTCAGTCTTCGCAAGATCACACATCGGGAGATTTGTATGTTGGCACAACTAAACTCTCGAAACCCAAAATTGCGATATGATCTAGATCGTATATCTAAGGATATATCGGGACCCTCCTTGATCGTCAGATTAGTGAGATCGGGGATTCTCACATTGGTGCGACGAACCTCCCGAAACCCAAAATTGTGACATGATATGGACCGTAGATTTAAAGATCTATTGGGACCCTACTTGACCGTCGGATTGGCGATATTGGGGATTCACACATAGGGAGATTCACATGTTGGCATGACTAAACTCTCGAAACCTGAAAGTGTGATGTGATCTAGACCGTAGATCTAAGGATCTACTAGGACCCTCCTTGATCATCGGATTGGTGATATCGAGGATTCACACATTGGGAGATTCACATGTTGGTGCGACTAAACTCTCGAAACCCGAATTTGTGACATGATATGGACCATATATCTAAGGATCTATCGGGACCCTCCTTGACCATCGGATTGACGAGATCGGGGATTCACACATCGGTAGATTTGTACATTGGCATGACTAAACTTATGAAACTTGAAGTTGTGATGTGATCTGGACCGTTGGATCAAGGAAGATCATGGACCGTGGATCTAGCGTGAGAAGATTAATGAAAGAGTATGTGGGAATTAAAAATTACCTAAGAACCAAGCTCAAAAGAGATAAGCACTTTTTAGAGGTGCAAATTTGAATCATTGATTTAACTGTTATCATCAATATCATGAGATTGATGATCTCGTAGCATTGTGGGGACAGGATCTACGGGGAGTTTAAGATATTGAGGGCATACCACAATTCAAACCATGGTCTTGTCAAGAGGATATGTGGAGGTTGTAAGAGAATTGCGGGCCCAAAATAAGTTTGACTCAAAATTTCTTGTGGTCGTGCCCCCAATAGCATGGTCATCACCAAGTTCACATCAAGAGGGGGCTTATAAAACAAAGGGAGATAATTCTCGACACTTTGAGTTTTCACAGCAGGGTGAAAGGGAAGGTCGTGTGTGCCCTTGAACCTATACCAAGAAACTGAAAGGCTTCATGCTTAGCTATAGAACGAGACCATCAAGGTCTCAGAGAATTGTTTGGCTTCAAAATCAGAGATCCTTGACCAGGAGATCGAATGGTTCCCTGAAATTCCATATTTGGAACCATGAATGAAGATTTTGTCCTTTAAGAAAAACAAAGTGAAAAATTGTATTCGTGTCGTGGGTGTGTTACAAATTGGTATCAGAGCATGGTTACAACACATGACCTGTTTGGGCTTACGGACGAGTCACTTAAAAATGATATTGGGAGTAATTTTAAAGGAGTGACACCCTAACTTGCCTCTTTCTTAAAAGTCTAGTTAAAAATTTTATTAAAGAAAAGAGCAAAACTTCCTACTGAGTGTATGCATTTAAGAAATTAAACTGTGTATTGTTCATGAACTGATATATTGTTAGCTAACAATGATTTTTTTTGTCCACACTCAAGCAGTCAGTGAATCACTGGGAAAAATTCAAGACTAAAGGATGGTGATGTGTCATGAAGTGGGGGATGGCTCCCACAATAGAGATGAAGAATCTGACGAAAGAAGGACGATGGAAAACCCTCTAGATCTGGCTGAAACTGTAAGGAGCCTCAGGGCCAAGTTACAGAGTTTAAAGGCTGAAAATGAGATATTGATAAAGGAGAAAGAGAAACAAAAAAAAATTAACATAGCCTTGCTACAGATATTATCCAACATACACAAGAAACTGCAACATGAACCCACAACTAGTCATGTGGACCGATGATACAAGAAGAGAAGTTAGAGTCCACCCGAGACCCGAAAACATGACTCCATAAGTGACCCCACTGTGAAAAGTATTCAAAAGAAGGTCCAACCTAGAGGCAGGGGGCACTCAGGTAGAGAGTCCTTTGGAAAGGAAGCTAACAACTTTGAAGGATCTTCTAGTAGCAGGGCCAACTCACACTTTCACAAGAAAGGAAATAAGCGGAAGAGTTTCAAAGCCCATGGTCTTGAAGAGTTCAAGAAAGCCAAACCACCCTCTTTCGATGGAGATATTAAGAAGGGAGAAGAGGCGGAAGCTTGGCTACTTGGTTTGAAGAAGTATTTCAGAGTCCATGACTACTCTGAAAATTTGAAGGCTCAAATAGCCATCTTCAGCCTGAATGGAAAGGCCTCCATATGGTGGGAATACCTTAGGAATGTGAAAGGAGTCCATGAGAAGGACTTGTCATGGAAACAGTTTGAGAAATACTTCAAGAAGCAGTATCTATCAGAAAAATACATGGATGAGAAAACTAAGGAATTCTATGAGCTCTGGTTGGGGTAGCTCACCATAGATTAATTTGTCAATAAATTCCTTGAACTACTGAGGTATGTACCCTACATAAAATATGAAAAAGAAAAAATGCAGTGGTTCATTAGCAGGTTACCTCAGACCTACCGGGATAGGATTGATTTCGATGAAACAAAGACCTTAGAAGAAGCTATCTGGAAGGAGAGGTATTGTTATGAACAGTTTGGGAGTAAGAGAAGACCCCATGAGGACTGAAAGAAGAAGAGTAGTTCATGATTCTAGAAGAAAAGGTTTAAATCCTCAATATTTAAGAACTATGGAAAAGATTCTAGAGGAATCCTTCCTCCTAGAAGTGTATATCAGAAAACTTTCCCCTCTCAAAGTGGAAATAAACCTTTTAAGACAGTCCCAACAAAGATCGATAACCTCAAGAAGGAAACCTTAAAATGTTGGGGTTGTGGAGAAGATCATAAATTGAGGGACTTCCCACATAGACAACAAAATAGTAAGAGATTCTAAAATATCCAAGAATCTACCACCATTAATGATGTGTCTAGGAGGATGCCATGAATCTATGTAGCCTTGGACAATAATCAAGCCGACCACCAAGCTTCAGTAGTGGAGCTCGAAGGTATGATCGCCAACCATCTAATTTCTATTTTAATTGACCTAGGCTATAATTTGAGTTATGTGGCCCCTCAATATATTGATAAGTGTAAACTAAAACCAATTAGACATGTTAAGTTGTGGTTGGTGCAATTAGCCACAGGGACCAAACGAAAGGTGGTAGGGGCCATACCAGCTTGTCAATTCATCATGGGTGGATTGCCCACCCGAGCGACCCTTAACATACTTCCCCTGGGCTCCTACAACTTATTGATTGGTATGGATTGGTTGGATTTTTATAAAACTAAAGTGGAATGTTATCATAAAACTTTAGAATGTGTAAACAAAGAAGGGAGAAATATGACCCTCCAAGGGATTCAGAAGCATGTATCAGTGAGACAAATATCGAGACAAATATTGAACCTTCAAATGAAGAAGTATTGCAGAAAAGGGTGTTCCTTATATGCAATACAGGTGTTGGAATCCGTTGAGGATGAAAAACCAAACCTAGAGGACCACCCCATATTAAGAGAATATAAGGATGTGTTCCCCGAAGAAGTACTAGGTCTACCTCTGAGAAGGGATATTGATTTCTTTATAGAGCTTACACTAGGAGCAGTACTAGCATATAGAATTCCATATAGGATGAGCATGCTAGAGTTGGTTGAGCTCAATCTACAACTAAAGGAGTGTTGGGTATGTGTTATCTTCTTTGCATGTGTGTGTGTGTGGGTGCGTCAGATACGACGACTGCGTCTGACGATCCCTTCACCTAGGGCTCTGTCGTGTGCGCCGGGCGCTTTCCTAGGGGGGTCCCAGGGGGGGGCAGGTATGAAGTCCAGTGAGTATACCCCCATTCTACATCGGCAGCAAAATGGGGTATCCAGAAGTAAACCCGGGGTTTGGGGAACGCGCCCCAATTTTTTGGCGGTTTTACTATTTTTAGCAGTTTACTATTTTAGCAGTTTTAAAAATTAATCCCAGATTAAGTTAGGAGTTTGGTACCTACAGAATACCTAAAACATTGTATATATTAATATGGCGAATGGTGAAATTGATATAATAATGAAAAAAGAGTTTTTCAGTTGAAGGTTTCGGTAAAGATCTACGTATTGATACATTAGTATGAGCCATTGATTAGTACATGTGCTTAAGAATAACTATAGCCATTGCTATAACCAGGAGTTTAAAAGAAACACATGTGGTATCGAGCATGTTTTTTGGCTTGAGAGGATACCTTTATTCTTGTGAGTTTAGCTTTCAGTCTTGATAAGATCAAGTTTATCTTGGAGTGCAGGATAAGCTTACAGGTTGATGGGAGCTTTTCGCAGAGGATATTTGAAGTAAAGTAAAAAGGCAGTGAGCTCATCTAGAATGACGAAAGAGATAGAGAAGTTCAATGGTAAAAACTTTTGAGCTATGGAGGCTTAAGATGGAGAGGACCTTCTTGTAGACAAAAGAACAATGGATCGTTGTGAATATTAGTACACAGCCTACTGGTACACAACCTATTGATACACCATCTACAAGCACACGGGGCTACTGGTACACCTCCTAGCAGTCCACAAACTACTAGTACACAGGTTCTTGGTATGTCAAAGGAATATTGGGATAAGTTGGGCCAGTGGAAAGGCAAGGAGTACCAAATTAGAGCTCTTGCTGGAAGATTGGTGTTGTTGAATGCTTGGGAGAATCTACAGCCAAGGAACTATAGGATAAGTTAGGGGAGTTTGTATCAATCAAAGTCCACTTGGTAAACAAGTTGTTTCTTGAAAGAAGTTGTATCATCCTAGGATGGAAGATGGAGTTTCTATGACAAAACATCTAAAATGCCTTTAATACTCTGGTAAAACAACTTGGATACATTAATATTATGATTACTTGAGAGAAGAGAAATTAAGTGTATTACTTTGTTATGTTCTTTACTATACTCTTGGGATAATTTAGTTTGCTTGTAGCAATAGGGAGTACCACTCAATGTACATTGGAGTATGAGGATGTAGGTGCATCGTTGTTATCTGAAGAGATGAGGCAAAAAGCATGGATAGTCCAGCCACGGATGCTTTATTTGTAAGAGAGGTGTCCCCAAGAGAGAGGAAACCTGGTAAGCCTTAGGGATGGAGATCTAAATCTCTAGAGGTAGATCTAAGTCCCAAGGAAAATCTTTGAAATCTTGGAAGTGTGGTAAGCAGGGCATTATAAGAAAGAATGAAAGTCTAACAAAGTTGATAAAGAAAAAGGATCTGATGATACCCCTTCCGAGGAGGTGAAACCCTCCATTGAATAAGGAGGTGATATTTACCTATCATCTACAAGCACACACCGGACCATGGTGTATGGTTGGTCGAATCAGGTTGTTCATACCATATGACTCTCCCTCGGGGAGTGGTTCTCTTAATTATAGAAAAATATGATGGTGGTGTTGATGTATTCCTAGGATATGACACGACAGCGAAATCTTGGGGCTGATGGAAGGGTTAAGTTGTTGCTAAATGATGGAAGGATTAGAACTCTCCACGGGGTTCTACACATTCCAAAAAATATCCAGGAGCCTAATATATGTAAACAAGATGGGTGTCTTGAGGTGAACTATATTTGGAAAGAACACTTGCTAGATTGTACGAGGAGTAATGGTGTTGATGTGGGGAGTTTGTTGTGGAACTCTTTACAAGTTGTTGGAGAAGAACTTATACTAATGGGTGCTTGTTTTGTTGTCCTTGGCTTGAAAAATAGAGAACCAGAATATCTTGTCGAAAAGAAGACCATGTTGTGGCATCCAAAGATTGGGGCATATTGGAGAAAAGACCCGAGGAAGACATTACACGGTAAGGAGTATGATTGAGTATGTCACGGTGCACTCAGTTTTGATTTCTATGAAATTGCATATATGGTAAACAAAATCGAGTAAGATTCCCATCTGGTGCTACAAAAGGCAAAGGGGATCTTAGAGTTGATACACAATGATGTGTTTGGACTGTGCATGTTGTTCCATCCCATGGTAAATCGTGTATTATTATGTTTGATTCATAGATGATTATTCAAGACACATGGATTTATTTTTCTAAAGAAAGAAATCTGAGGTATTTGATAAATTTAAAGAGTTTAAAGACCTGGTAGAGCAGAGATAATGGTGGAAGTGCAAGAGTAGATTTGAAGAATTACGTAAGAAGTGTAATGGCATATGAGACCACTCCATACACTCCTCAGCAGAATGGGTTCGCGAGAGCGAGGATGAACAGGACACGATGGAAAAATCTAGGAGCATGCTCATTGGTGCAGGGTTAGGACAAGAATTTTTAGCGAGGCGATTGAATGCAGTATTTACTTGGTCAATTGATCACCTTCATCGCGTTGGATGATACAACTCCACATGAGGTATGATGCGGAAAGAAACCCTCTCTTCAACATCTTAGGAGTGTTTGGTTGTGATGTATATACATGTTCAAAGGAAAATAGGAGTAAAATTTGGATAATAACTAAAAGTGTATCTTTATTGGTTATAAAGATGGTGTGAAGGTTATAAGCTTTGGAACCCGAGAAACCAAGAAAATTGGTTATAGTCGAGATGTTGTTTTTAGAGAGGTAAAAGATGTGACCAAATAGGAATTCTCCTGTAAAGGTGAACACAGAAAATAGAGCTTGGGTTGGATGATGCAAAATCGGAATCATCACGAAGAAGAGGAAGCGAGGAGAGCGGAAGAGAAAAGAAATATCATACCCCAGTATTGAGGAGGTCGGTGAGAGATAGAAGGCAACCCGAAGGTATAGTCCACTTTGATTTCCGTTCAATTTTGTTTTATCTAATACTTGATGATCGAGGCGTAGGGAGGCGGTGGATTTAGAGGATGATAAACTCTGGAAGAAGGCCATGGTTGAAGAAATGGATGCCTTGGATAAGAATGAGGCATAAGATATAGGTCAGGCTTCCAGCTGGAAGAAAATTAGTTAGTAGCAAATGGTTGTTCAAGAAAAGAAGTTTATCACGAGAAGGAAAAGTGGAGAAAATACAAAGCTCGGTTAGTAGCAAAAGGTTATTCCGGTGGGGAATTGACTTTGAGTGAATTTTCTCCTACCACATTTGCTAGGATTAACTTCTATTAGATTTATTTTATCTATTATACTGCTTTTGATCTTGAAGTGGAACAAATGGATGTGAGACAACGATCTGCATGGGGATCTGGAAGAAGAAATCCTATGAAGCAGCTTGACTTTGTAGTGAAGGAAAAGAAGAGCTAGTTTGTAAGCTAAAAGTCACTTCTCTGGTCCTAAAGAAAGCAATCCCACCTAGGATGTGGTACCAAAAAGTTTGACACATCCTTGAATTAGAGTTTATGAAGCGGGGCTGATCACTTATATATATATTCAAAGCAGGTTGGTAATCAAAACTACCATTTATGTAATTTGTATGTTGATGACATGTTGTTGGTAGGAAATAACATGGATGTTACATCAAAGGAGGTGAAATGTGACTATCCATCAAATTTGACATGAAGGATCTACGTGCTGCTAATACGTCTACAGGAATGGAGATTAAGATAGATCGTGCAAACAGGAAACTACGGTTGAATCAAAGAAAATATGTTGAAACTATATTGAAGAGGTTTAATATGCATGATAAACCGGTCCAAGGTTCCTATTCCTATAGGTGTAAAGTTATCGTAGATCGGTGTCCCAAGACACGGGAAGAAGAAGGACATGTCCCATGTTCCATATGCACCGATCTTGGGTTAAGCATTGGTATGCAATGAATTACGTACTAGACGGAACATTGCACATGCGGTGGGAGTTTTGAGGTATATGTCAAAACCGGGGAAGGAGCAGACAGCGGTAAAGAGGGTCTTGAGGTATCTTCCTTGGCACCACCGGTTATGGATTGTGCTACCAAGGAAGGCGGGATTGGATAGAGTGGTGGACATACATGGCTTTGTTGATCTGTTGAAATTTTGGAATTTGGATGTGAAGATCTACAAGTGGGTATGTGGTAACCTATTTGGAGGAGCAATGGTTGGATGAGCAAAAGAGAATTTGTAGTGGCACTCTCAACTCACGAAGGAAATTTGGCGAATACATGGTAACCACTCATACAAGAAAGGAAGAATATGGTTACAAAGGTGTATTCGAGGTATTGGGTTGGTACAACAAGTAGTGAGATTAGGCTGTGACGGTCAGAGTGCAATATTCACGGCCAAGAACCCGGCTTATCATTCAAAGACAAAAGAAAAACATATTGATGTTGATTATCACTTTGTAGAGACATGGTTGAGGAAAAGAAGGTGTTGCTAGAAAAAAGGTTGACACTTTGAAAAAAAATTCAGATTCATTGACAAAGTGCAGCCGAGCCTTGAAGAAGTTCTCTTGGTGTAGAGTAACAATGGGCATTAGCGCCTGGATTGTTGACTATATAATCCCTGGACCCCGGATGAAAAATAAAACAACAAGTGGGATAATGTTGGGTATGTGTTATATTCTTTGCGTAGTAATATTGTGTGTGGGTCGCGTGGGAATCGCTGCTTCGTTAAACAGAAGCGTGGCAGGAACCTTGAATTTTTTGGCGGTTTTGGCTATTTTTAGCGGATTTTGCTATTTTTATTAATCTCGGATTAAGGGATTGAGGTTTTGGTATCTAAGAAATACCTAAAACATTGTATATATTGTATGGCCGAGATGGTGAAATTGATATAATGAAAAGGTTTCGGTTGAGGGTTTCGGTAAAGATCTGCAGTAATATTACATTGTATGAGCCATTGATTAATTCTGTATTGCTTAAGAATATAAAGCCATTGCTTTACTTTGAAGGTTTAAAACTTACAAGGATGATGGACAAAGGCTACATAAGGCCCAGTGTGTCTCCATGGGGATCCCTTCTTGTTTGTAGAAAAGAAAAGATGGCACACTACATTTGTGTATAGATTACAAACAACTAAATAAGACAACCATAAAGAAAAAATACCCCTTACCCATGATCGGTATTTGTTTGACCAACTAGGAGGTGCTACCATCTTCTGCGAAGATAGAATTGAGATGCGGATACCACCAAATTAGGATTAGGATGAGAACATCCAAAACAACCTTGAATGAGGTATGGTTACTATAGTCATTAGTAGTTCCATTTAGGTTAACCAATTACCCTACCACTTTTATATGCTTGATGAATAATGTACTCCAGCAAATTTATGGACAAATTTTTTATTGGTTTTTCATTGATGATATCCTAATATACTCCAAGAACAAGGGTGAGCATGAAGAAGAACATCTTGGAGAACAAGTACTTCAAGTACTTAGAGAACATCTGACTCACGTAGAAGTTTAAGAAGTCGCATTCTTTCAAAGAAAGTCCATTAGGCCATGTCATTTCTAGGGAAGGGGTGGTAGTGGACCCCAATAAGATCAGAGCTATTATGGAATTGCCTACCCCAAAGGACATTTCAAACATCAGATCCTTTATAGGATCCCGCCAATCCCATAAAGGATACTATAGAAGGTTTATAAAGGATTTTTCCAAGATTGGTTGTCCAATCCTTGCCCTCCAAAAAAAGGAGATCAAAATTCATTTGGACATCAAAATGTGAAGAAATATTTCAAGAACTGAAATACCTCATGACCCATTCACCCATGCTAAAGATTGCAGAACCTGATAATGAATTCCTCTCGTATGTATAGATGCACGCAAGGGAAACGGAGAGGAATCCTTATGCAAGAGGGACATAAAATTTCATACTCATCTAGGAAATTAAATCAACAAGAGATCAATTATGTGACCCATGACCTAGAGTTGGCTGCCATAGTACATGCTTTAAATATGTTAGACACTACCTCCTTGGAAGGAGATTTGTGCTTATGATAGACCATTGTGGGCTGAGGCACATGTTTGATCAACCAAAATCAATGTCGGAAGCTAGGTGGATGGATCTCCTAAGTGGATTCGATTTCAAATCAAACACATAAAAGGAATTGAAAATAGGGTGTTTGATGCCCTTAGAAAAAAAAGTATAAAAGCGATTCATATGGTAGCGGTAAAGCACTTGGCCAAAGAGGAAACATATGTCGGGGAAATATTAGAGAAATCACGAGAAGAGGCGGATGTATTCTTCAAGACAATGATCTCATACCTAAGGCAAGAGCCTCGATGGTTAAAATATGAAGGCTACCAAATGCTCGAGAGAGGATGCTTCTTCACAGAAATGGTGTATATTTTGGTATGGCGACGAAGAGGTTCATAATGGATGAACTACATAAGAGACCATATCTTGGTCACCCAAGATATCAGAAGATGATCCGCGCCATAAGGAAATAATTTTATTGGCATGTGTTAAAGAAAGACATAGCTAACTATCTATCTAAATGCCTAGAATACTTACGACAAGTTAAAGTGACACAGGCAATCCAACATAATTATTATATCCCCTACCAATCCCACTTGAAATATGAAATGGAAACCATCTCCATGGATTTCATCACCCGACTACCAAAGTGGAGCTAAGGAAAATGATGCCATCAGGGTCATGGTGGACAAACTGAGTAAGTTTACTCATTTCATTCATGTCAAATCAACACAGGAGCCATAGATGTGCCAACATATTCATGAAGGATATGTTGGACTTCATGGCATTCCCAAAGGAAATTGTGTCGACGAGATACCGAGTTCACTTCAAACTTTTGGAAATCCTAATGGTTGGTCAGGAGACAAAATTACTATTCATGGGCTTATCACCTCCAAAATGATGGATAGATAGAAAGAGTGAGCCAAATAGTAGAGGACGTACTAGGATGCCGCGTGTACATCGACCTAAAATTAAGAAGACTACCTACCTTTGGTGGGGTTTGCCTACAATAATAGTTATTAGGAATCCTTGAAGATGATCCTTTTTGAAATCCCTCTATGGTATACAGGTGCAAGATTCCAGTTAGTTGGAGTAATCCAGCGGATATAATTACAATCGGACTTGACATGATGAAATAAATGGAACAAGAAGTGAATCAGATAGGAAAAATCTATGAAAATTACTTTCCAGGGACCCGTGAAGAAAGTTAAGTGATCAAGAGGACTCCTCGAGAGTTCAAAGTTGGAGACCATTTCTATCTCATAGTTAGACCCAGGGAAGAGTTCTCTACGAGAATGGGAGCACAGTGCCAAGTTGGCACCTTAGTATTAATGGACCCTTTGAAGTCTTAGATAGGAAATTGGGACCTATAGCCTATAGGATATCACTTCCTCCCACAGTAAAAGGCACATAATGTTTTCTATGTTTCATTATTGAAAGAAATATTTACATGATTCTAGTCATATAATTGGTTGGTCTATGATCGAGGTGGAATCCAGGAAGGAAGTAATTCCTTCCTTAACCCAATGCATACTAGAAAGGAAGGAAACCTCACTCAAGAACCAAACCATTGCACAAATCAAGGTGCAATGGAAGCACTTTGGCCTATATGAGGTTACTAGGAAATGGAAGATGCCATGAGACATGCATATCGATTTTTGTTTATACATTTATACCTATCATGTTAATAGATAAAACATCAAGGATTATTCCTTTAAGGGGAAGGAATTGTAACACCTGTTTCCCCAATTTTTAAATATAACTTTATTGGCAGGGAACTATGGTAAACTCAAAGTGTGAATGTTTGATTTGGTGGAACTTTGTATAAAGGTCGATGAATGTTCAACTATCTTTTTATTTTAATAGATAATGGAAACATATTGCATGTGAACTGCTGAGAAGAGGATGTGCTAAGAGAGACCTGTTGCATGACTGCTGAGAAGGGGATGTGCTAAGAGAGACCATGATTTCTAATGAAAAGGTGGTGGACGGGACCCAGAAGGGTTAAGTTAACCTCCACTGAACCAGTACTATGCTGGTTTTAATTGCTCAAGATCAGAACAACCCTCTGACCCAAAATGAATTATAGTTAGGTTGGTAGGTGGGAAGACCCTCTTAAGAGTTGATGAGGGGATGGAGTAGACTGCCCATTTGTAAGGCTTCTGGACCTGACCACAGACTAGGGATTCAATCCACACATAATCTTGTTGAGGAAGGAAAGAAAGGAAGTGTGGTGTGGGCAGAGGGAGGACCTGTGAAGAATACAGAGACGGGAGTGGAAAATCTTGGGTCTGAGAAAATATTGAAAGCGAAAAAGTGATTTTTTATCGCAGAGAAGAGGGACTGATTCAAGAGAATGAGATTAACCTTCATCCTCATCTATTCCTGTATAGGGAGAAGGAGAGTAACCTTCGTCTCTAACTTCCATTGAGATGGAAGTGAGAGATTGAATCTTAAAGCATCATGGCTTAAGATCAGGGGTGGCTAGTGATAAATCCATTGGGAGTGACTGAGCCAATGGTTGGGTGGAAATGAGCACCCCTTTTAGCAATTGTATCACGTTATATAGTTCTGATAAGTTTTTTTATGCCTTGTGCTTTGAATTGGAAATAATGAATGCATGCTTGTATTTATATGCCTAAAATGGTTTCTGTACTAAATGATTAAGTTAGAAGTATGCATTCCTTCCTTGAGATCTTTCATATCTATTTGATTTCCTTATGCTCTAGTTTAATTCCTTGGAAGCACTTTCACAAAGAATTTTGTCACCATCCTAGAGTCGCGTGAGTATTTCCTCATTTCGGAAGTTGAACCCCGCAATCATTGCAAGAACAGAGTCCAAGAAGCTCAGGATGGGTAGTGCATGTATGCACCTAGTATCCGCACGGTGGGAAGAGACCAAGACCATCTTAAGTCCTAAAGTTGAGGAATTAACGTAAGGAGTGCGCAAAAGAACACTTTCAAGCATTACGTTCAAGATAAAGAGTGAAAAAACTCGTAAGTATTCACAGTCAACAAAGATCAGGATGAATAGCGAGGTTCAAGTATCAGAAGGGAATATCCTTTTGTTTAGAAGATGAATGGATGAGATCCGTTTGGGAGGACCCAGGGTTAGTCGTGAATGTTAGATTTGAAGAAGGCGCATAGGCATTAACACCTCGACTCTTTCAGTCTTCGCAATATCGCACATCGGGAGATTCGCACATTGGCATGACTAAAATCTTGAAACCCAAATTTGTGATATGATCTAGACCATAGATATAAGGATCTATCGGGACCTTCCTTGACCATTGGATTGGCGAGATCAGGGATTTGCACATCGGGAGATTCGCATTATGGAGTGACGAAACTCCCAAAACCCAAAATTGTGACGTGATTTGGACTGTAGATCTAAGAATCTATTGGGACCCTCCTTGACTGTAGGATTGGCGAGATCAGGGATTCTCGCATTGGGAGATTCTCACATTGGTGCGGCTAAACTCCCGAAACCCGAAATTGCGACGTGATCTAGATCGTAGATCTAAGGATCTATCGGGACCATCCTTTACTGTTGAATTGGCAAGATCGGGGATTCGCACATCGGGAGATTAACATGTTAGCATGACGAAACTCCTGAAACTTGAACTTGTGATGTGATCTAGACCGTATATCTAAGGATCTATTGGGACCCTCCTTGACCATCGAATTAGCAAGATCGGGGATTCTCACATCGGGATATTCGTACGTTGGTGCAGCTAAACTTTCGAAACTCAAAGTTGTGATTTGATATGGACCGTTGGATCAAGGAAGATCATGGGATGTCAATCTGACATGAGCAGATTAACGCAAGAGTATGTGGGAATTCAAAATTCCTTAAGAACGAAGATCGGAAGAGATAATCTCTTTTTAGAGGCGTAGATCTGAATCGTCGATTTAACCATTATCGTCAAGTTTGTGAGATCAACGATCCCGTAGCATTGCGGGGACAAGAGCTACGAGGAGTTTAAGATATTGAGGGTAGACTGCAATTCAAACTATGGTATCATCAAGAGGATACGTGGAGGTTGTAAGAGAATTGAGGTCCCAAAAGAAGTTTGACTCCAAACCTCTTTTGGTCATGCTCGCAATCGTGTGGTCATCGCCAAGCTCACATCAAGAGTGGGCTTATAAAACAAAAGGAGCTAACACCCGACACTCTGATTTTTAACAGTAGGGTGAAATGGAAGGTCATGCCCTTGAACCTGCACCAAGATACCGAAAGGTTATGTGTTTAACTATAAAACAAGACCATCGAGGTCTCAAAGAATTGTTTGGATTCATAATCAGAGATCCTTGACCAAGAGGTTGGACTTGTTCCCTGACCTTCCAAATTTGGAACCATGAATGGATATTCTATCCTTTAAGAAAAACAAAGAGAAAATTTGTATTTGTGTCGTGGGTATGTTACACTGCAAAAATAAAATATCAACATGCCATACATGACAATAACCAACAAACAAGATTATTGTAAACACATCATATCTCAGAGATAACAATATTACACAACAAAAATAAATGTACAAAAGAGAAAACCATGATAGAGAGAGAACCTATATTTATTAAAATCAATCACCAATTTCTTGTAGACCAAGGACATTCCACCCAACCATATATCTTGTTGTTCCAAGTCTCAACAATATGTCACCCTTGATTCAGGGCTATGAGTCCACAAGGACAGTTCCATGGTGTCACTTAGCTTCCCAAACCAGTCATCACTCAAGCTCTCTAAGGTTTCTCGGCACACAACAATCCAAATTACATGATATCTTTTCTTAAAACACGAAAAACCCAAGATAATGGACTCCCTTATCTTCCACCCAATCCATCAGGATATCCACCTCCTTCCAAGGATCCAATTCATATGGTCAATAATCTCCATGCTGGGACTCTCAAGATTCACATCTATGAAAAAAAATTAACACTTTCCAATGCTTCTCATGCATACAAGCATTAATTCATGGTTGTAATACACCAACAATTTCTAAAGCCAAAAAACAATGGCTTCATCATCAACAATTCACCTCCATGTCCCAATCCAAGAAAAAGAATGAATGAGGAGGGATAAATGAGCAATAATGAAAGCAAGTGTTAAAGAGTGAATGGAGAAGAACCCCCAAAAAACCCATAGAATGGGTTTATATATTTACATGAGAAATCAAGAACCACATGGCCTCCCCCAAGAAGCTCATGTAACCACTTCTCTCCATTAAAAAAATTATGGGTAAATAAAATATAATAAAATGAATTAACCCCCTAATCCCCCTCTCTCACAGAATCATATCCCCATATAACTCTCATCCTTTTTCATCTAGCATCCAATGATGTATTTTATTATTAATGATGATCAAATAATTACCTTTCCTAGGAACTCTGACTATTACCCATGATTTTGGTCATCTTGATGGTGTATTGATGATGGTGTACTCAGGCTCCCAACAAGAACATTCTCTTGAGAAAAGTGACATTCATCTCTTTCTAGAAAACATATTTTTGAAGAGAGTTCATAGGCTTCTTATAGCCTAGGGTGAGAGAATGACCCATTCTCGTAGGCCACCTTCATCTAGGGTGTGAACTTCTCACACTGTGCTCTATACCTAGGGTGCGAATGTGTTCTCAAGCTTGGAAAAAGGAATAAGTCTAGAGGGTTCTAGAAGGGAATCTTCTAGAGAAAGGGTTGGCATTCAAATGGTTATAATTTTATTGGTTTCCCTAATTTGGTGGGATCATTCTCATCCATGTAACCATCTCATCCTTTCCTATATATTGATAGGATTCTCATGAAAAGGTTAAGCAAGATTAATTGGAGAATTGGTGAAGGAATTGTGTGAAGAACTCAGCTTGAACAGGAGCTTGGAGACTCTAGCAAGTGTGTGTTGGAACCAAGAGTCACTGAAAGGAATCTTACGACATCAAGGTGAGCAGGTTGTATCTTCTACTTTCAATTAATATGATACAGTGGCATGTCCTTTACCCATAAAGTCATTCTCACTTTATTGTGTAATTCCTTGATCATACACATAAGTTGACTATTGGATATATTTTTCTATCTTCACTTTGGTTTGTTTGTGTTGTTTTGGTCTTGACCTCAAGAGAGCACTGGAGCAAAGCAGGTGCAACAGAGACTCTAGGAAGCGATACAAAGGTATGTCACTTGTTCCTCTTTAATAGCTAATTTAATGGTCATAACTTAGGGAAAGAGTCATGTCCTGTCCTGTTTTGTTTTAGATCTAGGTGGATCTAGGGATATTTGTTAGTGCCTGCACCCACCAATTAGTCTGATAACAAAATTGGTGACTCCATTGGGGATGCAAACCATTTTTTTGTTGTTTTTGGTGTTTTTCCTTGGCCATTTTCTCTCACCTTACCTTTCTCCATTTCTATCAATCTTTGAATCTTCAGGACACCCTGATAGACCCTCTGGGTCCAGAAGTCCCTTAAATTTTTTTGTCTTTTTCCAAAATTTTGCATAGTTTTAGGCCTTCTCGCAATGAACCCCATAGTGGCCTGCAAGAACACCTTGAGTTCGCACTCTTCTTTTAAGTCTAGTGCAAGGTTCCTTCACTCTGCTCAAAGCTATCCTGTGAGAATGACTCATTCTCGCACTGCACAACAGTGATAGCCTATGAAACCTATTTTAAAAAATTTGGATTTAAGATTTTTGCATGTTCAGCTGCCCAGATCAGTATAGGTGTCTTAAAAGAACTTCTTGGACCATTGGTTGATGTTTTCTTGTCTTCGTATTTTGTGCACAATCAGTCTTCAGAAATCAAAGGCTCTTCCTATCCATCTTTTTCCCAACTCTCATATCTTGACTTATCTTGGCAAGGGTATACTCTCTGATCTTGGAATCTGAGTACTTGTTTGGTTAAGAGCCGGTGATCGGTTTGAAAGTTGGGATTCTTTTTCTTTTTCATTTGCTCATTATTTGGAAGATTATTGTTCTCATGCAATTGAAAAGACTAGTTTTGTCTTCTTGTCATTTTTGTTTCCATTGAAAGATTGGTTTGGGTTTTTGTTTATTGCTTGTTCATTAGTTATTGGTTTTCCTCACTTTCACCACCATGGTGTAGATTCTTTTTGAAAAGTAAAAAACATTTTTATTTTAAAAGCATTTTCATTTTTGAAAATATTGAAAATCAATTGTTGAAATTATTGAAAAAGAACAAATAGAGAATTTCCATTATTGCGTGATTCATTGAGATTGTATTTTAAAGAAAATTGTGTATCGTAGTTCAAGATTGTTCTGGAAAACTTCTCTTTCCCTCCCGTACATAGGATTCATCGAATGAAAATTGATATATTTCATTCTTGTCTATGCATTGTTGGGTCAGAGTCTTACATGACATCAGTTTCATCTTTGTTTCCTTTGAGTAACAACAACCCTTAATAACATTGAACAAATTTTAAAATTTAACTAGTAACTATTTTCTAGGGCTCTATTACACCAACAATTAGTTGGGCTAGTGCTTTGGAATAGGAAGAGAGATACACTCTCCAAATCACAAAACACACAATAGCATCTTGTGTTAAGGAGTGTCAAATTCCATTTACAACATTTTGTCCTGGGAAGCCCTTCTCACACAAGGGTCAAACCCGAGGTCGCATTGATATTGACAT
>SNQJ01S0013315.1:78536-100901 GCA_010110895.2 Picea sitchensis | reverse complement strand
TGTATTGGTGTAACTCTTATACTATTGTTCATTGCTCATTGGATATAGTTGAATGGTTTAAGTATAAGTTTAAAAAGGTTTTAAATTGTACTTGATACTGATTCACCCCCCTCTCAGTATCATCAGTTGGTATGGAAATGGTCGTTCGCCAAAGTATCTAATAAACTGATACTAGAGCAACTGGATCGAATTCACTTGGAACTAGATCCATAACATCTTTTCATGCTCCTGCGAGAACGTGACATACAGATCCATAGTGGGAGACAAGTATACACCTCTAACAATAGGGGGGTGTACATTAAACTACCTAAGCGTTGAGACGTATACAAAGCGATTCTTAATAGAAGCAGGTTGTTATTGGATGTATTGGAAATGATAAGTATCACAAAATTTGTTTTAGGAAGAAGCCAAGGGTGTATGTGAAAGAATGAATGGGTTAAAAAACTTATCATATATGTAGGTTCGCATTTTTGTGGACACATGACACTTTCAACATCCAATACATGGCAATAAATGTATGCTTTATGTATAGCACGAAAACACATGTATATGCAACCACACATAGCAAGTTCGCTATGATTTATCATTTATCATGGAGTTCACTTCATGGATGGATTAGCTTAAGCAAAAGGGCTTAAATTGTGCTCTCTTTCAAAAATTGAAAACATGGCTTATATTATATTCTCTTTTAAAAATATTTAAAACATACCTTACTCTGTATATTCTCTTTTAAAATATTAAAACATACCTTACTCCGTATGAAATATATAACATATAACATGTATACTTATATATTAAAATATATTAAAAAAAACAAACATATATAATCTTTAAACATATAAAGATTCACATATCAATTTTAATATTAAAAAAACCAAACATATATATATATATAAAAGTAT
Organism: Picea sitchensis; assembly: GCA_010110895.2. Classification (NCBI taxonomy): domain Eukaryota; kingdom Viridiplantae; phylum Streptophyta; class Pinopsida; order Pinales; family Pinaceae; genus Picea; species Picea sitchensis. Next base: position 99,999 of record SNQJ01S0013315.1, on the reverse strand, counting down.
AGTTAATACATCTAAAATGAAAATTAATCTAAATATATAAACGTATAGTTAATACATATAAAATGAAAATTAATCTTCACCACATTGATTTGATTGTGGGACTAAAAAATTATGTAAATAATTGCAGTCAGTATTGCACAGGCCTAACACTGATACATATCCCTTTGATATCAGTTTTAAACAATTATTTTCGGATATTACTTCCACGCCCATATTTTAAATCAATCGTTTGTGTGTGTTTATTTCAATTCAAACCATCTTATAGTAGGCTAGAGCCTCTTGCATTAAAGGTACATACATGACCAACTTTAACTTGCAAATGAATGAATGTTGTAGGTTAACAGAGATGGCATTTGCAAGATCATAAGTGCAGAAGTGTCGTTTAATTCACATCTCTATGTTCACAGTGGTTAAGAGAAGCAAAGTCCGACAATCGACATCCCTCTTGTCTTGTTCTGCTCATGTGAATTGGCCCATGTTAATTGGTTCAAGACGGATCTTTTAACGTTGCCTTTATAGCTCAGTGGTACATTGATGCAATTTCTTTTTATGATTATTATTCGCTTTTGTTTAATCTCGCAGTCAGACGGAATGAAATGATCTAGTCCTTGGGCGCCTTGCACTGGAATCATGTAAAAATCTAAACAATTGTATTTTACTTTAATCTAAAGCAAAAATCTAAAAAAATGTATTTTACTTTAATGAGTCACTATTCATTAGGGAACGTATAGTTGGATGGTGGTCTGACTTACACGTGTTTCTTATGAGATTTCATAAAATATTTTAAAAATTTGGATAGGTGGTCTGAGTTACACGTGTTTCTTATAAGATTTTTGCAGCGTTATATTAGTCTATCTTGTGGAAAAAATACAAAAACAACATTTATTCACAGTCTATAACTAAAGTAACTAAAATCTATGTATGTATTTATGTTTCTTCACCAAAACTAAACCAAGCGTCAAGTTCGACATTTGACATAACTTTACACATGTTTATCTTATGTTTATCGGCTTTTGTACACCTAAAAAGGCTATATGTGGCATGTCTTGTTACAGATGTGGCGGGGGCTATAAAGTCTATAACAACAGAGCCAGTAGCCGAGGGAAAGTAAACATTTTAATAAAATTTGGGAAAGTAAACAGTGTCGGGGTTAATACATACTCATTGTTAAGTAGGCTCGGGGAAGAATATCATATTTCCAGATATAGTATTAAATAGATATAGTATTGAATGCATATGTATAACTTTTATTTGATTACAACTGCATAGCGACAGGTATACGTTGCCATGCAGCCTTGTTAATTATATAATCAATGTGATATTGTCTAAGTGTAACAAGACAAAGTTCATAATAGATTACCTATAAATCTATGTTCTTGTATATTATTGCATAGTGTTAAAGTCTTATTCTATAGTGTTAGAGTCAATATTACCAATGAATCTATGTTCTTGTATAATAAAAGTCAATATTTATATTCTTGGAAAGTGTTAGATTCAATATTTATATCATAAAGTTAACAAGGTTGCATGGCAGCGTATACCTGTCACTATGCAGGTATAATAAAATAATAGTTGTAGCAGTTTTTGACACAGTTTTACGGCGAGTACGACTCTACCGACTTTGGCTAAATATAGAGAATTGTGTAACATGTAAAATCGTATTCTGAAATTTCGTGGACATGTCGTTTTGGCGGAATATGCATCCAAAGTATCGGTAATGGTAAAATTGTGTTGTAGTTTCGAATGGAGGAGTAACCTTACTAATCTCATAACACTAGAGTATGCTTTGGTTGGCAGATTATGCCCCGAAAATGCCTAATTGACTATGAAATATTGATTTGTTTCTTCATTGTTGGGCCCTGGTTTATGTTCTTGCAAATTATAATTATACTGATACTTTCTTATTGTTGTGAGAGCGGAAGTATTATGATGAAAACCGGGAAGAAAAGTTCACCGCAATCATAATGGAACACAAATTTATCATGATTTCGTGAAATCGTGATTTTAACTGTTATTTATTAATAAAATAATTGAACCCATAAGAGATGTCTCTGGAACATGGAAAGTTCACATTGAAGCTTAAAAAGGAGAACGGAAGGTTGACATTGAAGACTAGAAAAGAAAACACAATTTAGAAAGGAATATGTTAGATTTAAAGAAGTAACAGCATAATCCATCCATCCTAATTCTACTGCTTTACAATGGCAATAGTTTTTCATGCGATATTGTTTTATCCTTTTGACTCATGAGGAATCTTTAGTCCATCAAGAAAAAGACAATCCAGGAGGAATACCTTGCATTGTGTTTCAAGCACTCGCGAGAATGTTAGAATGTAAAACTAGGTGAAACAAAGTGTTTGAGATCACCTACATACCATGGCTAACAAGCGATCATGCAGACCACGAAAGTTACCATGCAAGAGGAGGCGCCTTTATCTCAAATGATCTTTGATGGAAATTGGTGTTTTTGCTTTGTGAGGTCCCTGTGATCAGCGAGTGAGATAGACTACGCGCTCTCTCACCAGCAAGTAGCACATGGCTGCATTTTAGGTAGGAAAAGTAGCAACTTGTTTCTGGGTGAGACACTCGTTGTATGATAACCTTCATGAAAATATTAAATACAACAATATGATTATTTACATCAAGAAAGTGGGGAATTGTAGTCATTGGATTTTCAAACGGTAAAATATTTTAATGAGCAAAGGGATTGGGAATCCACAGCAAAGAGAATGATGAGGCCGACCACTTTTTTCTGCATGCATGACAACGTGTAGGAGTGCATTCAAATATCGATATTCGTTCTTAAAATGGGAGACGAAAATCACACAGAGGAAACATTCATACGACCTTGACCTCGTGGGAAGATCTTGGAGCGCATGACATTTTGTTTCATTTTCCTTCCCTGCGCTAAAATCCTGCCTGCTGCTTGATTTGGCTCTAATCATTCTCAACACTCTGTGTTTCTTTCCAGAATCACAGGAGCTGAGGATTCTCCTGGTGCTGATCTATGTTATCTCTGTCAAAGACTTTTCATGGCTTCCAAACAAGGTATTATGGTTGCTTGTTTACGCTAACTAACAAAGAAAAATTTAAGAAATATCATTTTTGCTTTAGGTTGTTTGTGTGGACTAAGTCAAGATTGAATGGAAGTGTTGGTTAAAATTCGTAGCCAGAGATCAAATCATATATTTGTATCACAAGTTTATTTAGAAACACGAAATATCATCTGCATAGACTAAATCATACCTCAAGAACTTCGCAATTCTGCAAACTTTATAGTGTTCTGATTAAATTTCCAAAAACGAAAAAACGTATTCAACCTTTTTTTTTTTGTTTTTGGAAAATCCAATGTGTTCTACTGCCCTTGTTGAATCCTCCGACAGACACAGTTGTACGTGCACAGCCATGTAATTATTGTTAGGTCTCTCTTTATCATGGGGATTAATATTTGAGGGAAATTCCATGAGATCGATACTGGCCCGCTCTGATTCCCCGCCATCTATTTGATTAGCTAGAGTTGTTTTGGAGCAGGCCCTGTCAAGCTAACTTCATGCCGAAAAAATCAAAATTTCAGTTAGTGAGGTAGATGTGATATGCTATGGTTCCTTTATCCGTCGTCCACAAGATTGTATGTACCTTACAACAATGAAGAAAAGTTGGGTTTCTTAAAAAATCTGCGACAGATTCAGTCTTATGGTTGTCACTCATTTGTCAGTTAGTTCTGGCTTCTGAAGTCCAATCCTAAGTTTTAATGACTCTGGTTCCCTTGATTTTGGGCCAGAAATATAATGGCATTTTCTATAATGTTTTTTCAGTTTTTATTGGTTTGCAGAGAGGGATTATGCAAAACTATGTGATGCATTTAATAGAAATAGTATTTACGTTTGGTTTTATTTTCTGTGAAGGGAGCGGATTAGATTAGAAAGCCAGAACTCATAGAAAGAGTACCTATGATCCATGATGGGTATCGTGAAACATTTGACAAGGAATAGACTTGTGGGGAATTTTCATTTGATATGTTGCCAAGAATGGAGAACTCGTGCAGTAGTACTGTACACAGGAGTGTTGAATTTGATGCAATCGATGAGAAGAAGCGCATTGTGAGAAGGAGGGCGTAGAAGAGTAAGGAGGTAAGATTTATCATTTCGCCTTGGAAACAGCCCTACGAGAGCCCTTACACATATTCGGAGGAGGAGGAGGATCCTTACGGGGTTTCAAAATTGAGACATAGTTGGGGGGCTGAAGCGTTGGATTCAGAAGTTGAAGAGCAGAGGTCGAAAATTGATGGGTTATGTGATTCTTATTTGGTTGCTTTTTATGGGCTACGAAGGAAGGATATACTCAATTTTTTGGAAAGAATTTTAAGCAAAAAGGAAAAGGCCTGTACTTGGGGAATCAGAAGGATCGAAAGGAGGCCCAATATGTTTGCTTGGACTGCTGGCCCCGATAATCTGTGCATGCACATTGTCACTTGGAATATGAATGGCAAGGTACACAGATCTATCTTTTCCCATTCGCTCATGCCCCTTTAATCTGAATGTTATTTTTTTTAAATTACATTGGCTAACGCGCTTATATTTAATATTAACAGAAAATTTGTTAAGCTGCCAGTGGGCACTATTGTTAGAGCTAGTAACATTAAGGGAGATTCATTAAGATCTAATAAGAAAGCAGTGTATCAATATGGAATATAATTCATATAAAGATAAAGAATCATGTTTAATCACGGTTCATTTTAAAATTTATGTGAAAACTAATAGCTTTATTTAAAAAACTGCAACCTGTTTGTTGATCGATCTCACTATAACAATCACAACTTACATATCATGAGCTCCATAAGCTTCTGGGTGGAAAAGGAGAAATATTTGATTTTTATGTTATAGAACTTCAAGAAGTTCCCAACTTGGATGTCGGTTCTGTGATTTTGGATGCCTTGGGATGAAATTATAGGTTGGTCTATTAGGAAGCTTTAAGAAGTTTTCTTACATTAATAATATTGCCATGAATAACTCTCTCTCATGGTACCATGATTTGATTTATGTACAGCCTGGTTTCCACTTCTGTCATGCTCTCTCTGCAACTCTTCATATTTATAAGAAATTCTTCAAACGCCCTATTGAAGAACCGACTACAGACAAAATGGTAGTTATTCCTACCTGGCCGGAGAGAGAGACAGATAAAGTCATAGTTCTTCTAGTGCAGTAGGTCCTGGTAGTAGCATGGGTATAGCTATTCCCATGCCATCGGAATTCGTACTACAAGGAACCAAAAAGGTAAACAAACATACATTCTGAAGCAGCATTGAACCCATCGACTGGGTCGCGACTGGGGGAGGACTCGACTGAGAGTAGGGCAAGAAAAGAAACAAATTTCAAAGAAGCAGAAGATTCCAGCTCCACGAAACCGGCTTGTTGACTCCTTCGTTCCTTGACTGTTGAATAACTTATGCTTTCATTCTATCTTAAAGGTATGTTTCCTCCACCTGTAAACACATTCAATAGTAGCAACCATGGCTTTATGAAGATATTCATAGTTGTAAACACATTCAATAGTAGAAACCACGGCTTTATGAAGATATTCATAGTTCTAATAAGAGGTAGAAGAAAAACTAGCAGAGCTAGGTGCAAGACCGACCAGTTATAGATCTAGATTCAGTAGTTTACCTTGAAGGTTCGCTCTTCCATCGCTTGATCGGCATGTTGTTTTTTGAGGGTCTCTCACAAAGCACAAGAAAAACATAGGTAAGGAAGCAGTACAATTATGTGAGGATCTGGTTTGAAGTAAATATAAACAAAGTGGACTTCAAACACTTGGTGATTAGCATCCATGTAGGGTGAACACTTGGCATAACACTTGGTGATTAGCATTCATGCACTAAACATTAGACAGTGAAAATAAAGCGTAGACATTTAATGTCACGCTTTATTTTCTAGGTTTTGAAAGAAACATTTAGCAACAGTTACCTTAATTGCAATATTGCTCAAAAAACATTCGGTAGCCATCAATTCGACAATAACGGGTTGGTTTCACTAACCAATTAGATGTCAAAAAAATGTTTTTAAACAATTAAGAAAAATAAAGAAATTGAAACTGTAATGTAAAACTTAGGAAATCGGCTCAAAAAAATTTGGTCCACGGTGAATTAATAGATAGTCAACGCGATATGGATCCCTATATACCATGCATGGCGGCAGGTATAATAATAGATTACCTATAAATCTGAATCTATGTTCTTGTATATTAAAGGTCAATATTTATATTCTTGGATAGTGTTAGATTCAATATTTATATCACAAGGTTAATAATAGATTACCTATAAATCTATGTTCTTGTATATTATTGCATAGTGTTAAAGTCAATATTTATATTGCATAGTGTTAAAGTGGATATTTATATTCTAGTATAGTGTTAGAGTCAATATTTATATCAGGTCGATGCGAAGTTGAGGTTTATATTTTTTATACATCAATAATATATATATAATTTTAAAATACTACAATGATCAATATAAATATTTATATATATAACAAAAATAAAACTTTAACAAAATAAATTATTATTACTATTATTATAGAATTCTATGGAAAAAAAATGTTCCTTGTACTTTTGCAAATCATAATCTAATTAAAATAACAAATTATAAAAAGTGTGTCCTTTTGTATTTTTCAAGTCATAATCTAATTAAAATAACAAATCTTCCAAATCTTAATATAATAAAAATAACCCCCTGTATGGGGTGTCCGGGACGCATTCAAAGCGTCGGTGGGCCCCCAACCCCCCCTCCACCTGGCCCCTCACGCTACAGACATATGCCAGCTGCCTCTGTCACCCACTTCACCTTCACATGTGGTTTAAGCCCTCTTGCCCCTGTCTTTTCCTGGTACTCGAGTGGCTTTGTCCTGGCATTCACCTCATGTTCATGCCCTCACCTCACCTATTTGATCCTCCTGTCCTTCGCATGTGGTATGGGAAGGTGGCGGAGCGGCTCTATTTAATAATGGATACAGCCCATATCCTCATTGTTACGGAAATATCCCCATGCGGACAAGTGAACTCTCCCTTGGATTATTGACCCCTATACCAAGACAGAAACAATCATTTGGACACTACCATTCCTATAAACTCATTTTTCTTATCAAAGAGAGAGGAGAAGGTAAATTAGGATGTACTATGTTTAACGTTTTTCCTAGCTGCTCCTATCCACAAGCTTGATCCAATTCCTGGCACAAATAAATACCTACAATGAACAACAACAAACAAGAGACTTCCTTCTACTCTAATGGATTAGGCAAAGCAAATTCATCTATGCAAATAAAATTAAACATAGACAAGCACATGAAACCACATACTTGAAGGAAATAGGCCAAGTATATTAAATGAGAACAAAGAAAACTTACAGACCATGAATGATGTCAGTTGCAACTCCTCTAAGCTCTCCTCATCCAACACTTTCATGAATACCACAATCATAAGTCTGATATCTCCAAGCTACTTCCTCTTATCCATGGAAATCCCTCATTATATAGGATTTGGAGGCTTAACCACCATGGATAAGATCACTCACTAGATCCACTAAAATGGGATCTTCGAGATTTTTAGAGAGAAAATATCTCTCAAGGATTTTATGGAGAAAATATCTCTGAAGGATTTTAAGGAGGAAATATCTCTCAAGGTCCACTATATTAGGATTTTGGTTTGAGAAAATATCTCAACCATCCATGAGATTCTCAAACTCTCATTGAGATTAGGAAACTAAATGTGAGATGGATTCTCACACAAAATTGATTTCTTTTTTATGAATATTAATAAGTAATTCATGTGCACATGGTATTTTGACCTTCATATAATATATTTCTCCTCCACGTTGACTAAGGATTGTGACAAATGTTCTCTCATGGTGTCAAGGTGTATGCGACACTTAGAAAGGTGCATGTGACACTTTTACGACACCTACGACACTTAGGGTGAGGTACTTAAGTGTGGCATTTTGATGTGTGACAAATGCCCCCTAAAGTGTGAGGTTAGAAGAGAAACTAATGGTCGAAACACTTTACAATTTATCCAATGCAAGGGTGTGGAGTTGGAGAACCTGGCAGAAGCTGCAAACAACCATCAAACATTATTAATATATGTTCCATTTCTGAAGCAGGCATACCTATGCTCAGAATACGAGATGACTTAAAGCATGGTTGTCGACCAATACACTGTGGATCCATGAAAAATATTGACTAATAATATGGCCACTAGACATACAATGTGGATCCATACCTCCATGACATGAACTGATCATATCCACGAAAAATACACACTGGAGCTATGAGATGATAAAACATAGTCACAGACCAATACAATGTGGATCTATGTGACAGTATATATATCATTATGCTCAAATGATCTCCTTCGTAGCTTGGGAAAAGCAGATAACATAGTAAACGCTCAACCCAGGGTCTTCGTCCCAATCCCAATGTGGTATGAATCTAGCCATGTGAATAGATGATTTGATGTTGAACATGGTAGAAACCACTTGATTACCGATCATTGAGGTAAATCATTAACAAGTGTGAGGGAAATCACCAATGATGTCAATGACTCCCAAGGTACCCTACTACATTCCAGCGAATGTGAATAAATGAGTTGAAGTCGAACATTCGGGGAATCATCTGATCAAAGGTCAATTATGTAAACCTATTGTCAGAAGCGAGGAGGCTTGTCATTGAGGCATGCAGGTCCCAAGGTACTAAATGGTTTCTAAGTCTAATTCACGGATGATGTGTTGAAGTCGACATGAAAAGACTCGTCGAAGGAGGGCCTTGATGTATCCCCCATCATCGACACGAAACTAACACAGGAAAGTGATGTAAGATGATGAATCGAATGAGTATTGACTCACACAAAAAATGGAAACTAGAAATATTGAAGATGGAAGGTTTGAAGCGAAACTTCCCTTGAACATGATGAGGCATGACAACTGACTTGGAAGCATTGAATCGACGAGTACCAAAAATGTAATGTGACGGAAATAAGAGCACTCTTCAACTGGAAGAAAAAATATGGTGACATGTGGAATTGGTATGACTCAGAGACAAGCAGATTACTCAACTGTAAGATGAGACGCAAATAGGTTCCATGTTCAAGGGTGACAATAGATTCCATAAAGGATTCCCAAAAACTTGACCGACTTCCTTCAATTTCCCCCCCACCCAGATAGATGAGTACCTCTTTTTCAGTTAACGAGATCGATGAGGGTAACACATGCTCGATATAACTCTCCTTTAGTAAGTTCCTCCTCCTTTATTAATGAACTAGAATAAGTAAGGGTTCATTCCCATATGGGTCCTTCAATGTGTAGTTAAGCGAGTCCAGAGAAGGAAAACACGATGGTTTTTCATGTTTAGAGACTCTGAAAAGAAATTAAAGGCGACTCCATGGATGACTTTTTCGTAAATTTAGTCTCCCAAGCCCGAAAAAAGTGTAAAACAATACAGGGAATAACTCTTCTAATCATGCTTGATTAGAGTGTTCATTTTTCGTAATTAGCCTCGCGAGGCCGAAAAATAGATAAACTATCACTCGAAAGACGCCCTTTCAAACTTTTTAACGAGTGTGAAAGGAAGCAATATCCCTCGGTCATCTTTTCATGTTTAGAGAGTCTGAAAAGAGCTTAAAGGAGACTCCAAAGAGTTCATCTTTTCGTTTAGATTTTACAAGTCCACAAAAGAGATAAAAGTGTACTCGATAACCTATTCTCACATATTTATGACCACGAGAAAGAACAAAGACTAAGCTTGGTAACTTATTCTCATGTATTTATGAGCACGGGAAAGAACAAAGACTAAGCTCATTCTAGAAAAAGATTACTACGTTAAGAAGGGAATGACCTTCGAAAAAGGATCACTCCTAGCAGTGTGTCTCTCTAGAGGTAGTTTTCCCCCAACTTCTTTGGCAGAAGTTGGTGGTTTTTCTCCAGCATGATGTCTAGAGGCTGGAGACTTTCCCCCCAAGTGTCGTTTCCTCCAACGATTCTTCTTCTTTCCTCATTTATGCTTTTGGTTACTAATGGAAACATTTTCACTAGGCAGGGGAAAAGAAGGTTCAAGTACTCAATCCAAAGTAAGAATTGATTGTAATGGAGATGTTTCATTTTTTAACGAGCTTGACAAAGACAATGAAATATGCTCATCGAGACCAGGTACTACCAAAGGAGGAGATGACTCGAAGGATTGTCGTACCTGAGTCGAAATCATGTATAAGGTGGAAACCTGTGCGGTGGGAGGAGCAGGAAAAGGAAAAACCCCCATGAGCGAGGAATCCTTGAGAAGACCTACACCTAAACTCTAAAAATTATTTTGTCCTAGAAAAGGGACATTATTTGTTGCGACATTGTTGAGATCTCGAGTTTTATACTCAAGTTGGTCAATAGTGATAATGTTTCCTTGATGGGAAAATCGTAAGATACGAAACACCGAAGATGTGATGGTAGTCATTGCATAGAACCAACTATGACTAAGTAACAAATTATAATCCAGGGGCGCATCGACTACTTAGATATCAACCGAAACAGTCGTATCCTTCAAAGTCACAGTGAAATATTGCAAGAGTACATGAGGTTGGAAACCATGTCCATAAAATTCTTTTAGGGTGGTAGGGGAAGGGGTAAGTGTAGGAGAACCAAGGGCTCTCCAACAAGGAAAATACATGGCACAGGTGGAGGCTCCCTCATCCAAAAAATTACGATGGATGTTCTTTCCACCAACCAAAAATTGAATTTGGAATGCTAAGTGGTGAGATACTTTCTCCTTAAAATAATCCAGATTAAACGTAATCAAGTTCGGCTCCTCAGGATCCATGGCTCCAATGGCTGACAATAGGATTCTACGTTGATTTGGACTATGATGTATAACTTCTAGGGTTAACATAATTCAAGGCGCTTGCGCCAAATATTCAACAACGTTGTAGTTTTGGGCAGCGAGGACATTAGGATTAAATGTCGCTTTTCGAATTACACTCTTGGGAGGGCGCAACGCAGGATCAGAAATTGGCTTCTCTATCTGAAGAGGATTGGAAAATGGAGGAGTAGAGTTAGAAGGTTGGTCAACAGCCTTCCCTTTAGTCTGATCACCTAGAGGAGTGTCATAAGTATTTGTACGAGTTGTGGCATTAACCGTCTTAAACATGTAAACCTCAGAGGTGCTCGTGGAAGCATCCCCATGGTGGGAATGACCTGGGTTGCCTCCTTGCGGAGGGACAGGGTTTTGTGCAACCAAATGTTTTTGTTGAACTGTTTGGAAGGTACTTTTCATATATTTAGCGACAACCTCACAATGAGGACAGTCTTTGTGTAGTGGTCTTCCTCACAAATCATACAAGGAGATTTAGGTTTCCTTGTCGATTGAGTATCAGTAGACTTAGTATTATCCTGCTCGTTAGAAGGTTTCTTAGATTTTCCCTTGTTTTTCTTCTTACCTCCTGGTTTTTTACCTCGAAGGTTTGAGTAGGAGCAGAAGTAGTTGTGGTGTTTGGAACAGAACTAGGTTCTGGAGCAAGTCTTGATGGATCATTCGAAAAACGAGGAGAATTAGGGATTAGATCGTAAAGTGTGTCGGACTGGGAATAAACCAAGTCCAAATATTGTGCACAATTAATGGTCTGCTCCTCAGTAACTATGTTTCCCATAGCAACATCACGGGAAATGGGAGGAAAGAGTGACTTTGTAAACCAATCCATGAGGAGTTGGTTTGGAATTGGAGCTTTAATCAACCGTCTTTTTCATCTCCACTCGTGAATATGATCAAAGATGTGGGTGGAAGAGGATTTTCGGAGAGAGTTCAAAAGTTTTGTATCGGTCTTGTACCATATAGGCAACTAAAAATGCATCAGGAAAGCCATGGCAAGAGAGTTAAATTCGACAAAAGAGTTATGTGGCAATTCAATGTACCATTTTGTTGTCGCACCTGTAAGTGTTCTCTGAAAAAGTATAAGATAAATGGAATCATACATCAAAGAGTTGGAAGAACACCATAAGTGGAAAGTCATAACATGGTTGTTAGGATATTCCCCAGGTTCTCCGTCGAATTTCGGAATGTCAGATGGTAGTTTGGCAGGGATGGTGGGCCAAAATGGGCCATGAAGGATGGGATCATTCGTTAAACACAATAGATGTGGAATATATAGCATAGCCAAGAATGGTAGTTTTCAGTTAGTTTTTTGCTACTGGTGATAACCATATTGTGTGGGAACACCAATAGGACCACATCCAGGTTGTGGCAAGATGACAAAACTAGATGGTCCTCCCATATATGGTGGTTGTTCAGGTTGTCCACCTATGTAAGGTGGTTGTCTTGTTTGTCCACCCATGTATTGTGATTAAACAGATGGACCTCCTATGTACTGTGGTTGAATGGTTGGTCCCTCGATGTATGGCGGTGAAAGGGACTGTTGTGTTTGAATCGTGGGGTTTACATATTGATAGGGCATAGTTCCTTGCGAAGGAATGTCTGTCAGATTGGGTTGAGTCCACAAAAGATTCCCAAAAAATCCCTACAGATAGGTGAACTCTCCCTTGGATTATTAACCCATATACCAAGACAGAAACAATCATTTGGATACTACCATTCCTATAAACTCATTTTGCTTATTGAAAAAGAGAGGAGAAGGTAAAGTAGGATGTACTATGTTTACGACGTTTTTCCTAGTTGCTCCTATCCACAAGCTTGATCCAATTCATGGCACAAATCAATACATGCAATGAACAGCAAGAAACAAGCGACTTCCTTCTACTCTAATGGATTAGACAAAGAAAATTAATCTATGCAAATCAAATTAAACATAGACAAGCACATGAAACCACATACTTGAAGGAAATATGCCAAATATATTAAATGAGAACAAAGAAAACTTAAAAACCATGAATGATGTCAGTTGCAACTCCTCCAAGCTCTCCTTGTCCAACCCTTGCATGAATACCATGATCATAAGTATGATATCTCCAAGATACCTCCTCTTCTCCATGGAAAGCCCTCATTATATAGGATTTGGAGGCTTAACCACCATGGAGAAGATCAGTCACTAGATCCACTAAAATGGGATCTCCAAGATTTTTAGGGAGAAAATATCTCTCAAGGATTTTAGGGAGAAAATATCTCTCAAGAATTTTAAGAAGGAAATATCTCTCAAGATCCACTAAATTAGGATTTTGGTTTGAGAAAATATCTCAACGATCCATGAGATTCGCAACCTCTCCTTAAGATTAGGAAACTAAATGTGAGGTGGATTCTCACACTAAATTAATTTCTTTTTTATGAATATTAATAAATAATTCATGTGCACATAGTATTCTGACCTTCATATAATATATTTATCCTCCACATTGACTAAGGATTGTGATAAATGTTCTTTCATGGTGTCAAGGTGTATGCGACACTTAGAAAGGTGCATATGACACTTTTACGACACCCGCAACACTCAGGGTGAGGTACTTAAGTGTGGCATTTTGATGTGTAACACTCGTAAATTATGGGTGCATCCTCCACTCATGGCTCCTGGTGTTGGGTTGCTATGTTAGTTGCATCCCTCTCTGGTTGCATTGCTACTTCTCTCTGGTTGTTCGTCTCTGTTGTCCCTCGATTCCTTCCATGGCTTCTCTACTCCACCTTGCGGTGGTTGTTTCCTCCACCTCATTTCTCCTGCTTCTCACACTCTGGTTTCTCAATTCCTCTGATATGGCTATAGGAATCTCCTCTTGTCGAGGCCGTGGTGATACCTCACACAGGCCCGAAACATTTTCAGGCTTCTTCATGGTGGGCGCGACCGAAAATGCGGCTGAAACGTACCATTTCGTCACACCTCCGAAAATTCAAACAAAAATGGACCTAGTCGAGGTAGATGTTCGCATTCTAAGGAGTTTCATCCCTGATGACGAGGTGAAAGAGACCACCATCTCATGGGTTCATGATACTGGAACCTTATGAGAGCGGACCTCGCAGTACTTGAGAACTGTGGACATTTATTGGCATCTGAAAACTCTAATGGGAAGGGTTTTGTTGGACCATCATGAAGACTGCCAAGGAGTTCTCTTGCAGATCGATGATGTGCAGATCCAGGTCAATTTGGTCTACCACAAGCTCAACTTGATTGCAGACAATATGGATGGCATGGACTTATCCAATCTAGACTATGCTTAGCCCCAAGTTCCAGTGGTAGAAGGAAGAACCATTAGCTAAGTTTTTATGTTGTTCCATCTGTGTTTTTTATTAAAATACCTTAGAGGTATGGGTTTACCACCCCTATATAGTAGACTAAATAAGAAAAGTAGGATAGACAGTGGAACTAGAAGCTATCTTTGTTTTAGTTTATCAATTATAGTCATTAGACATATCAAGAAAATTCAGAATGACATTGTTATGTTTTGTTGTTGGTTTGGTTTCCCTGTAGGCAGGCCAGCGATAAAAAAAAATTGTATAATATCTTCTCTTTAGTAATACAAAGACTCGGGATATGGAGAAAATATATATATATATATATATATATATAATTAAAATAAAAAAAATTGCAAGTCATAATCTAATTAAAATAACAAATTATAAAAGTTGTTGTGGTTTAGTTAATTACATCACCAATTCATATACAATGAAATGCCTTTTGATGACCTCCTAGCCTTAACCCATGATATTGCAGAATTTTCGATTTAATTTTGTTGCAGTTCCGGAATAGAACCGCTCTCTTATCTTCATGTGGGCCCAATCCTTCTATATAACAAATTCTTTACACACTATCATTTAGCACTCACAGTCCATCGCTAGTCTCCATAAGACCTTCCACATAATCGTGGCTTATTTATTTAAGCACTTATGCCTTGATGCTTACTCTATGTAGCCTCGAGCTATGACCAATTGCCAATAACTCACCCAATCCATCAAACTCATCAACTCTCATTCCCCATCGTTGATCGTCACAGGATGGACGATCCTGATCTCTCGTCGTAGTCTTTTAGTAGTGACTCCTCATCATTAATATCCTCTCTAAATGGACGGTTAGATTTATCCTTCACCCATCGCCCAAGATGAAGGAATATTCCTTCGATGTGAATTCTCAATGCTCTTACATTGTAATATACCCTGAACAACTACTCTAATGGGTTGTTTGATCTTCTCTTAAGCGTGTCTCGATGGAAAATCATGATTCAACATCCAATTCCTTTTTATCGTGGTTCCTTTGTCAGAATCTCGCTAACCTAAGCGCTTTGAAACTTCACTCTGACGGTCTTCTTCTTCCCTATCATACCTCAAGCACCTAGTTCCTCTCGACCATAGATCTATCAATATCTAACGGTCATGGATAATTGTCACTCTTCCACTGCACTAGTGCTTCGCCACATGGGTCTACACATGGATTCCACATTTCCCTTTCCTACTCGTCCACATGTCTCTTTCTTACTCATCCACATTATTTCCATGTGTCCACTCCTCATTCACTGACGCCACAACTGGGATCTATCAAATGCTGAATCCAATAAAATCAACAACACATTACTCTGGCCTCTCCGAGCAAGAACTGATTGACTACAAATCAGCCCTTAACTATACATTCAGCGATCTTAATATAGGCTTTCGTTACTTGGGCTATCACCTGAAGACCGGATCACATCGCTCTTCCGATTGGGACTGGATTGTTGCCAAAATATCTCACAAAATCAATCTATGGGGCAATAGATGACTCTCACTGGCTGGGAGGTATACCCTAATGAAATCGGTTCTGGAAGGGCAATTAGTATATTGGATGTCGTTAGAATCCATACCAGGATCAATCATTACAAAAATCAGAAAAATGTTTTTCAATTTTCTGTGGAATGGCAACCAGGACAGACAAAGGATCCATTTATGTAGCTGGGAGCGGCTCTCTAGACCTAAAAGATACGGAGGTTGGGGCTTCCACGATCAAATCCTCTTTAATTAGTCTTTAAATTATGTTACTCTATGGTGTGTGCTAACAGTAGAAAGCCTGTGGCATAATGTGGTAAGAGATAAGTATCTCAACAATTCTGCCCTCATCGACTGGTTAAGAAAATCGAAACATAGATTTTGTTATGTTTCAAGAATCTGGGCAAGTTTATTACGTACTCTACCCATCATTCTCAACTGGATCACATGGAGCCCCGGTTGCGGTACCCACATAAAAATTGGCTACGATGTAATTCTTGGTCTGGGTTCACGAGCCTTACTAAGAAAAGACCTTCGATCCATTCTAGCTAGCAGACAGATCACCCTCCTCGCGCACGCAGCAAAGTCACAGATTCATTCCTCTTGCACAGAGCGATGGAAGTCAAGCGAATATTTGGGCCTTACGGATTCATTGGCTTCGGAATGGACAGACTACCTCTCATCTCTCAATAGTGAAGGCATCACATTGGCTGACAACAATAGAGACATTTCGATATGGGCAGGAGGAGACCAATCGGGGGCCTTCACCGTCAAAAATGTTAATGATTCACTCATTTCTATCCGATCCTGGCCGATTCGGAGAGGCTTGAAGATGGATTGTTGGCATTGGAGTATCCAGCTTAAAATTACTCTATTCTTCTTCTTGGCAACAGAGAATAGAGTGCTTACTTGGGAAGTACTCCTTAAAAAAGGGTGGATAGGCCCAAGTCAGTGTTTTTTATGCAGGAAAAATACTGAAGACAACCCTCATTTGTTCATACATTGTGTTTTTACGAGAAGGGTGTGGGCATATCTTACCCAACAGTTAAAACTAACATCTGTTTGGACCGGCCCTTCCCTGGCAGACTCTATGGAGGGTTGGTTACAAAACAAATCAGTTCCCAAGGTTCTCCCATTATTAACTTCTTGGTTTATCTGGAATGAGCGTAATCTGGCAATCTTTGAAGGGAAGATTCCATCGGTAATCACAGTGGTCATCAAGACACTCAATGCTCTTCATAAAAGAGTGGAAGTCACCTCTCCCCAGGTATTGAGAATCAAACCTTTCTTCAGACTTCAAGGCTACACAGTGGCCTTCTTTGATGGGGCAGCGGAGGTAGGGGGCTAAAGATGTGGGGCAGGAGGGACGTTGAAATGCATTGGGGCTCCGGACTATAGATGGCTTATCTGTTGTGGTGTTGGAACCAACACAAAGGCTGAATTGATGGGAGCATGGGCGTCTCTCTGTCTTGCCAATCTACTAAATATTTACCATATGCAGGTCCTGGGGGATTCTAAAGTAATCATCGAATGGATTAATAAAAAAGGAAATCTACGGGTGATCAACCTAGAAGGGTGGAAGGTGAGGATAAGAGAACTCATGGCAGTCTTTAAAGGCATAAACTCTCAGCATATTTATAGCGAATCAAATGAGGAGGCGGACAATCTTTCCAAGAGAGCACTACACTCCCCCATTGGTAAACTGATTTATTTTCCATGGGATTGAGAAAGCGAGGGCCCAACATTTTCTAATTCATGAATCAGTTTAGAATGCTATGCTTTGGCATCATCAGAAAGTTTAGTCGGGTTTCTCCCCTTTCGGATCAAGGCTGAATTAGCAGTTTATTACAGTAGTTTTTGAGCAGTATTTCCATGGGCTCCTTTGTGACGACATGAATGACATGTTTGTTTAGAAGACTATATTTGTAATGGAGTAAGTTAGGAATGGCAGTCTATCCCAACAGTCCTATTTACATTTGACGAAGATGTAAAAGAAATTATAATCAATATAATTTTTGAGCGATTTTTCATCTGGAAAAAAACTCTACAGTCCTTTGTTTTTTAATGTCTTATGGATGGTTATATTATGGTGTAAATGCATTAATTTAGTTATTGATTACACAGATCTTTATTGCAACATGGAATGTCCATCATTTCTTTGTATCATTTGTTTTTTCGTTTGATTGTATTCTTTTCAACATTTCATGTAACATTTGTTATAGTTGATATAAGAATTTATGGTGAAGTTTTTAGTTAAATTTTTTTATTGGAAACAAGTTGTTTATATGAGGATAATTTGATTGTATAAAGTATAAAATCATCGTTGGTTAATTCTATTTTTCGTTATAGAATATGAAACTCTTCCTTGGAAGTGTGAATACTACTTAAATTCTTTCATATGATATATTTTATTGAAGAGATGTTTATAAGGTTTATGCCTTTTCAAATAACACGAAAAACTATCTCATAGTCATGACCATGATGTGCATGTGTTTACTAACATAACTCATCATTAAAGGTTATGCTTGCATAGTTGTTCTTTCATTTCTCCTTATTGTGAGCTTTAAGTTTGTATATTCATCACCTCTTGTGTAATTGATCAAAGGTATGTAATTGATCAAAGGTATAGCTTACTTTGTAGCTCATACAAGTATTGACGAGGACTTTGTCCCATGTCGACACTAAAGGATTTTTCAAACTAAAACTTCGAACTTGGGTTCCTACCTTTATATGGTAAACTTTCCAGTTTAGAGCATTAGTTATCAAATGAGAGTTATTTACTTTTTTTATTTTTATTTTTTAATATAAATATGAAAATGCTAAAATAAATAAAATATTTTTATCTTGTCTTTAACTATAATTATCACCTCTAAATCTTTAACTATAATATAAAGATTTAGAGGTGATAATTATAGTTAAAGACAAGATAAGCCTATAAGCTTATTATTGTCCATATGACTTGTGAGAAGATAAGCCTATAATGCATGCCTTGTCTTTAACTATAATTATCACCTCTAAATCTTTATTGTCATTTCCATTCTTCTACGTTGTGGGAGATGTTCGCCCTTTTTTCTTACTCTTCTTCCCTTTCTTAGGAGTAATATTGTCCCTCATAGCAACATCACAGTCAATCATGTGCACACAATTGTGTCTAATTAGTAACTAGTAAAATAGTCAATTGATGCAGTGGCTATGGGATTTTATATAAGGATTCAAATGCAAAATTTACTCTAGAACATTTTGGGTCATAGACTCATAAGCACACAATATTCATTTCATTTGAATATGAAAACCTCTCAATACAATTCAATGTTTTACAATTAATATTGGTGGTCTTGATCACTTAATTAAACTCAAAAAAATCGAAATACTTCGTCCTTTTGTTAAATATTCCACCAACTAACGAAGAACATTAATTAGTGGCTTGTGAGACAAGTATTATGCAATCCCCCTATAAAAGGTGAGTCTGAGCACCAAATGAGGTTTCAAGATATTGAAAGGTTCCATTATTTCATTGATTAAATAAGTGAGTGTATTCCAATCTCCAAGTCCGAGGTAGTCTAGGTTTGGGAATGGGAATAGAAAGACTTTGATTTAATGACTCATGGTAAGCCTAACCACCTAATAGGAACTTACAATATTGAAGAAATTTGAGTTATTTCCTTCCATCAAATCGAACGTCGGTCCTACCACTTACTCATGCCTTGAAATGCTTAGTACCTTTATTTACCTCCTATTTAAATGGTGAATGGTTATGACTTATGAATAAGGTGATTGAGCATTAAGCATTTGAATGTCCACTTATTATGTTATTCGGGTGAAAAGCAATCCATTTTAATATTAATATGAAAATGTATAAATAAATAAAATATGTTTTTAATTAAAGAAAAGGTAATGAAATAAACTTGAAAGTGTGAAAAATAAGAGAGTTGATATTTCCTAAGAACTCAAATCTCTAATAGATTAAAAAAAACAACATTTTTCAGAAAGTAAAATAAATCGAGTTCATGCAACATAGTTCACATATTTCATTTTCATATTATAGACATATAAATACAATATGAATGAAAGTAGAACAACTCAAATTCATTAAATAATGTATTCATAATTCAACCATAGAATAATAGAAGCAAACAAAGGAAAGAAATAAAAAATCATCCACCAAAATTCGTCCACTTCTTTAATCATTGTGTGCCAAAAACTCAAATTCTCATATTACAGCAATCTTATTCTCTAAGTTTCCCCCTTTCATTTTGTTCTATTACATATATGCATATGAAGTTAAAATGGAAGTTACAACAAACTCTTCATCTTCCTCTTTGACTCTTTCCCATCTTATTCTCTAAGTTTCCCTTTTCATTTTGTTCTATTACATGAATTCATATGAAGTTAAAATGGAAGTTACAACAAACTGTCCATCTTCCTTTTTTACTTTTTCACATATTCTTCCTGTTTGACTCTTTCCCATCTTATTGTCTAAGTTTCCCTTTTCATTTTGTTCTATTACATGAATTCATATGAAGTTAAAATGGAAGTTACAACAAACTGTCCATCTTCCTTTTTTACTTTTTCACATATTCTTCTAGGTTAGTAAGTTTGATTGTAAATCAAACACTTTAGGAAAGATCATATCATATGTGTAGAATATTTTTCACCATATAACCTATTGATAGATACTATGGCATCCCCTATTGTAGGTTTCAAGTACACATTTGGGTAAATCTCAATTACCCAATAAAGTATTTTCGAAAATCTTTCCACCATTCATGATTTAATTCCATTTAGGAGTTTGTGAATTTGTAGACTATGACAATAACACTTATTATGAAAGAAACAATGCACTCTCTTATTTCTAAATATATTTGTTAGTGCTTCAAATTAGACTTATCTGCTAACCATTAAATTGAATTTGAACACAGGAACAATTATGTACCAGTAGCATCATTATGGATATAAAGCCATATGGTTTTACTATGTTTCTTTAAATTATTCATCACTCATAGAACTATCATATCTGAAAGGAGTTGGATATGCTTTCCTATACATCTCAATCAATTGTCTATATGACTTGTGAGAAGATAAGGCCATAATTCATGCCTTGTCTTTAAATATAATTATCACCTCTAAATCTTTATTGTCATCTCCATTCTTTTGAGTTGTGGGAGATGTTCTCCCTTTGGTATTACCCTTCTTCCCTTTCTTAGGAGCCATATTGTCCCTCATAGCAACATCACAGTCAAGCATGTGCACACAATTGTGTCTAATTAGTAACTAGCAAAATAGTAAATTGATGCAGTGGCTATGGGATTTCATATAAGGATTCAAATGCAAAATTTACCCTAGAACATTTTGGGTCATAAGCACACAATATTCATTTCATTTGAATATGAAAACCTCTCAATACAATTCAATGTTTTACAATTAATATTGGCGGGTATGATCACTTAATTAAACTCCAAATAATCGAAAGACTCTGTCCTTTTGTTAAATATCCCATCAACTAACGAAGAACATTAATCGGTGGCTTGTGAAACAAGTTGATCAGAATCTGGACCAGGGGTCAAATTTTACCTCAAAAATGAAAGTTCTCAGAATTGCCTCAAAACAAATGGGTTTGTAGCCCTCCTCATCACGAACCCAACGCAATTCGTTTCGTCTCAAACGGACGTCGGGAGCGAAAGTTATCGCGTTCTGTTCGAATCGCCAAACAGGTAAAAAAAGTGCTGACAGGGCAGGCCGTACTGCCACGTGGCAGAGGCCGTACATCTG
>SNQJ01S0013315.1:60056-72935 GCA_010110895.2 Picea sitchensis | reverse complement strand
ATAAATCTTTATTAAAATAAATTACTTTTTATTTTTTATATTAATTTATTAAAAAATAAATCTTCTTTTTATTTTCGAAAGCCATAATCTAATTAAAATAACAAATCATAAAAAAAAATTATGATTTAGTTAATTATATTACCAATTTATATAATTTTTTTTAAATAAAAATATATATATTATCTTAGAGAATCTTCATGGTGTTACACATGTCAAAGTTTACTACATGTTTTATCATATAAATGGAAACCAGAATAGGTGGCCTGCAAAACAAGTAAGCATGTTTTTTGTACTTAGTCCTAAAACAAAATTAAGCCTAAGTCTAATTGTAATTGAGGCCTCTCTAAACCCGATAACATAACAACAAGAAAACTAGACAGGAGATGAACCCGAGCGACCTTCGTTGTTGGGGGCGAAAGTGAACGGTTGACAGCATGTCGGGAAGCATTGCTTGGCTAGCTCGCTTGACAAGGAGTCGAACAAGATGTTTAGGAAACGGCTGAGGGTGTCCTGGTGATGGAGCTCGTCGACCATGTCCCCTCACATTTTGAAGATTAGTTGCAGAAGATCTTCTGAGAATCTGAGGGGACTGGGTGGTTCTGGTGTTGGGGATGCAATGTTTGGAGGCCCATGAACATCTAATACAGTCGACACTATTGTGTCCTCTAGCCATTCTGTAGGAATCTCTTCCTCGACCAATTAGAACAAACATGTATTTTATGTCTAATATATGTGGCATTAGGTATCAATTAGAACAACCATGCCAAATATGATTGATCGGGAGATTCTTGTGTTTCTCTTCATATGGTTAAAAGACAATTTTAGCTTACATTTTGGGTAGAGATTATAAATCATTATGTTAGGGTTTGTTACATGGACAATTTATTTTAAAAAGAACTAAAGGATTTTTAGTGGTTGGTTAATGTAAATTATCTTTGTATAGGGAATCATTTAGAATGATAAAGAGGTCATTCTCTTCATGGAATGGAATATGGATTATATGAAATTCAGTATTAAGGATGACCAACTAATTCTATTTTTGGGGGGAATTATTATCTACACTTTATTTATTTTTCTAAGGAAAACTTTGCAAGGAAACTAAAGGGGTGTTTATATACATTCGTGGATGGCATCTCTAATAAATCTGTCAACATAAATTAGTGTGCCTCACCCAGTAATTTGAACTGAGCACCTATAGGTACAAAACTAGCCAAATACCCAACAACATTAATGACAACTAGTTAAATTAATCTCTTAAACTGATATCCATACTTTATTACAAACACATGAATATTTATTAAAATATGCCCCATTCCCTATAAAATAAATAATTTTTAAACATTTTTTTATCCAAATAAATTTTAATTATACTTTTAAAAATCAATCTAAAATATTCAAATATGAGAACTTCATATCGAATTTCGTATCGAATTTCGTTGCATTAAATCTTATTAATTATATAATCAATGTGATATCATATTATTTTTTTTCAACAACTTCAAAAACTTTTTTAAGTAGAACGTGAAATTATTATTAACACGTGTAATACTTGAAATTAATAATAATAATAATAATAACACGTGTAATAGTCTAAATGTAACCAAACAAATTTCAATTTTCCTAATAAATTAAATATATATCCATATTCTTGCATAATGCTAAAGTCAATATTTATCATGTTAATGTGTAAATCTCAATATTCATATCATGTTAATGTGAAGTAGACATTTAAATATATATCCATATTCTTGCATAATGCTAAAGTCAATATTTATCATGTTAATGTGTAAATCTCATATTCATATCATGTTAATGTGAAGTAGACGTTTATATATATAAACGTTGTAAAAATCAATATAAACATTTATATATATAAATCTTTATTAAAATAAATTACTTTTTATTTTTTATATTAATTTATTAAAAAATAAATGTTCTTTTTATTTTCGAAAGCCATAATCTAATTAAAATAACAAATCATAAAAAAAAATTATGATTTAGTTAATTATATTACCAATTCATATAACTTTTTTAAAATAAAAATATATATATTACCTTAGAGAATCTTCATGGTGTTACACATGTCAAAGTTTACTACATGTTTTGTCATACAAATGGAAACCAGAATAGGTGGCCTGCAAAACAGGCAAGCATGTTTTTTGTACTTAGTCCTAAAACAAAATTAAGCCTAAGTCTAATTGTAATTGAGGCCTCTCTAAACCTGATAACATAACAACAACAAAACTAGACAGGAGATGAACCTGAGTGACCTTCATTGTTGGGGGCGAAAGTGAACGGTTGACAGCATGTCGGGAAGCATCACTTGGCTAGCTCGCTTGACAAGGAGTCGAACAAGATGTTTAGGAAACGGATGAGGATGTCCTGGTGATGGAGCTCGTCGACCATGTCCCCTCACATTTTGAAGATTAGTTGCAGAAGATCCTCTGAGAATCTGAGGGGACTGGGCGGTTCTGGTGTTGGGGATGCAACGTTTGGAGGCCCATGAACATCTAATGCAGTCGGCACTATTGCGTCCTCCAGCCATTCTGTAGGAATCTCTTCCTCGACCACACAGCCACCCAATTATGTCCCAGTATGGATGTTTGGAGGCGCGCTAATAGTTGGAGTAGTCAACATTGTTGTTTCCTCCATCCATTTTGGAGGAATCTCTTCCCCTACCATACATCCATCCAATTATATCTTGGGATGGGCATTTGGAGGCTCATTTACATCTGGTGTAGTCGGCATAGTGGATTCCTCTAGCCATTCTAGAGGAATCTCTTCCTCAATCAGACAGCCATCTGATTCTATCACAAGGTCGACGCTTTGAGGCGGTTGTTCCAAATTACAAAGGGGGTTATGAGGGCAGGAGGCCGAGCACAATTGTTCAGCAATCCAATTATGATCAGACTGGGGAGGTCTAATAAGGTTGATGAAGGGGATGGGGGGCGGAGAGACGGTCGAGGAGCGGCCAGGTCGATGGTGTCGGGCCGCGAAACTGTAATAGGTTGGCTCGCACTTGAGCTTGCCCCATTTGCGTGGCATTGGAGAGACACAGACTGAAAAAATAGCTTAACACCAGAGGGGAGGAAGACTAGAAGGACCAGGTGAGGAATGAGAAGTTGAGTGCAAAGACAGAATGAAATAACCTATGTTATGCCTTACCTCATGTTAGCGTCGTCATTTTTTCAGTTAGAGTCAGTCGTAGTCGAGTCATGGTTTGTGTGTCAAAGAATGTGAGGTCAGGTACCGAATAATGCATGGGTCGAAGTTAGCAAGTGGTCGATTAGCCCTTGGAGTCGGGAAGGGATGTCAGAACCAAAACATGTGTAAGTGGTAAAGGTCTTTTCCCAGAGAGTCGAGTCCTGTCAAAAGAGAAGGTTTTACGTGCCAAAATTTGAGGCAAGTTGTTGAATAGAAGTCACATTGACGGACGCAATGACCATCATCAGCTCATTATGAAGTCAGTGAGAATGAAAAATCACGACGCTCATATCATGTATACTCTACAGCTCTT
This sequence comes from Picea sitchensis, assembly GCA_010110895.2. NCBI lineage: Eukaryota > Viridiplantae > Streptophyta > Pinopsida > Pinales > Pinaceae > Picea > Picea sitchensis. Next base: position 69,418 of record SNQJ01S0013315.1, on the reverse strand, counting down.
ATCAGTTGTACTTTACACGTCTCGAAGTGTACCCATCATGCGGATGTGCTGCAAAAATCTTTGGCTTTCTTCGAAACCTCCAGTCACCATGGATTCAATGTCCCCTGGCATGATTCCAGCTCTCGCTCGCTCAGTTATAAATTATGGTTGCTCTGCATGTATTCTGTTCACCAGCCAAGTTTATGCTCTGTATGTAATTCTTCCCGCGAGCCTTGAACTTCTCGTGGTTGGAAAGCTAATTGCCTTCGACTGCGCCACAAACTCAATTCAAGCAATATTACCGCTTTGGGTTCGTGCTAAATCTGTCGCGCGAGGGACAAAAACACGTTGCACCATGACAACATCTCAGAACATAAGGAAAGGTGCGCGAAGTAGCAGAAATGTCGGGCCTGAACCTCAAAACTTAACGTTGGTAAATGAAGATCCAGACGTCATAGCATCGTTTGAACAAGTCGGATGCATGGTATTTTGTAGGAAAAACAAAGGATTCAATGTGAAACTGGCAGAGCAGTTTGCACTCAGGTTCAACGAGTTCCGAGCAGTAATTGCAGGAGTCACTTTCCAAGTAACAAAGGAAACTCTGTCAGCCGCCACAGAGATCCCTCCGCACGGTGAAAGGTGATCCAAAGGAATTCCTTTGGATGATTTATGCTACGAGGAGTTCATTAAACCAAACTGTTTAAATGGGAAAGTCGAAGAGGGCATTCCAAGTAGATATTTGCAGGAGCCTTTTCGGAAGCTCCTGAGAGCGATTAGGAAATATTTCACTTACGAAGGAAGGTTTGAGAGAATTCTCCCACATCACATCAGATTGTTGATGCATTTCACATGAAGGAGACCATTGAACCTACCTTTTTTCTTACACCAAAGCCTCCGAGAAATGGTAGACGGCGTCCAAGATGATACAAATCAGCTGAAGAAGAAACCATATCATGTCTCACTGATTAAATTGTTGATAGTTGAGGAGTTGAGGCGATTGGGAAACAATTGGGATTATTTCCTACTCACAGCCGGCATCCCCAGGGACCCCAAAGGGAATTTCCCTCTACTGGTGGAAAAAGTAACATCTCACAGTGCGAAGGCGAAAATAAGAAGGACCGTGGAAGAAGGAAATACATTGGCAGCCACATCTCCCCAACAACCGATGCCTTGGAAGAGGGGCAGGCCAAGGAAGAACAAAGAGATCAGGGAGGCCCAAGTCCTGAACGAGTTGCGTGCAAATTCGACGGCCAAAGAAGTACTCATGCGTGCCATTCGGCTGGAACATGTCGAAGGTCCAAGTCGAGAAGCCTGCGACAGAAGGAGAAGAACAGACACTGAAGGCATAGATATTTGTGAACCATTGCAACAGCTAAAGCAAGCATAACTCGTTATTGTTGAGCTGTACCAGGAGAACCGGGAACTGAGACAGCAGTTAGCAGCGAAGACCCTTGAGGCATCAGCATCACAAGGTCGAGAGGGAAACGTAAAGTGGCTTAAAAGGCAGCTCAAGGTAGCACAAGACACAATCATCCAATTGTGTGAAGCACAGAGGATGTCAGAAGAAAGAAATGCAAATCACTTCAAGAAATGCGTATCGGCACTGGAAAACGTCTGCGCGTCTCTGGCCAGCACGCAGAAGAGGCTGGAATGGTACGCAATTCTGCAAAGGCAAGTAATGCATATGAAAAGGCACAACTGGTCTCTCATGAGAACAATGTGAATGTCCAAGTTGCATACGAAGCCAGAAGCATGATCGACCAACTCCATTTTTGTCTTTTCAACATGGCACAAATTTTGTCTCCCTGTGTCCTGTTTTCCACCATGGAGTAGGGACTCTGATAGATACCTGCGCGGCAAGCATGCGACGCGTAACGCTGGAATCCCATCTATTGCAAAGGACAAGTGTACATTGGACATACAGCAGTTTGAAGAGAGGCATTGTTCCCTAACTGGGGTCATCATTTTGGAAACACCTACGACAGTCTGCAGTCACCCGCCATATGTACACTCTAGCAAACGGTCACGCGGCAGAATCAAGGTCGTTACAATGGGTGGCGGGAGTGTGACAAAGCATTTGATCGACCAGATACCCTGTCAAAGGAAAGCATTGACACAACACCCTCTAACAATGAGATCTTTCTAATGACTGAACCGATGTGGCAAAGACGAGCGGTTATGATGCGACCGAGTACAATCATTTTTAATTTTTAGCAAAGTGCCATACGAAAAGTCATATAGAAGATAATAGTCAAAGCCTAATTTCTAGGGATAGTATTTAGAAAGCAGGGTAGCCCGAGCGACACACCCTGATCTATATATTTCTTCATTTCAATGTTAGTCGGGTTGATTGCCAAAATAGTGTAGACAGAGACTATTGAATGTAGCTTTTGAGCTCGATTGAAATTTAATGAAAAGGTCCTAAAAATTTGACGAAAATATTATAACGGTGGCAGTATGATGTATTGTATTCTCTCTTTGTGTATGTGCTTTCTTGTGTTCTTTATATTCATGTCTATATTTTTTGTCTAAATAGGAACGTGATTCAAATCTAGAATTCACCGCGCGGTGCTCTAGATTCACGCCATTTAGACGACTGTGTTTCTTCTAAGTGAACTCTGAATTCATCCCCAATGGTTCTCTGAGTTGCTTCATGTGTTTTTCTCCCGCCACACATAACGATTTTTAACTGAAACACTATTGTGTATTTAGCCTTTGTCCTCTCAAGTTCAGTCACTAAGTCATTTGTTTCTACTGTTTTCTTGAATCGACTCCATAGCCCAAGGTCTTGCTTTTCTTTCGCCAATAGAACCAGAAATATTGTAACAAAGTGTTAAATCTAGCCGACAATTTAAAGACATAACTTGTACAGAGACGAAGTCTCACAGAGAGCCCTCTCCAGGTCGGAAAGGCTAGTTTATGGCCTCAAAGTTGGTTTGTAGGTTGCCTCTATCATTCATTTCTCAACCAAATGAAATTTACAGAGTGCTAACACCTCCATAAGAATCACGGAAGTGATAGGGAGAGTATCCATAAAGACTTAATTGATGGCGTTAAGCTACCTCGTACCAGCTCTGGTAAGTCTCGGTCAATGTTGTATGTGTGCCATTAAAATTTCCCTCGTGTGCAGGCGCACTACCTCCCTTCCAGAGTGAATGTTAGGCATGTTGAGTTACCGGGGAGGAGAGTTGGCAATTGTGGGCGCTAACCATGTCAGGTGCATGTATGCCAGGTGTTGCTGGGTAGCTAGGTGTCACCCCATCCGGAGACCAATTTAGAAACATTAAAATGTCTTTCAAACTCAAATATTTTTTAAAACTTGTCTTTCAATTTGGTAAAATCCATCAACTTTAATAAAATATATAATGGATTTTATATAAAGTTATAGTTATTACAATGAGTGAATATAAAGATCATTAGGTATAGTTCCTAACTCTTTTGACAAGGGTAACAGTCGTATCATAGATGATGGGGGTGGTGCCACTTACAACTACTATGTAACAAAATGTCAACAACAATCTGTGTGATTTGACATTGTACTAGTTGTTATATTTTTTACATGATAATAATTAACATACATCATGTGCTATCATTTATTATATATTTAGTATTCACTTCTTTCTTCATATTTAAGTTGAATTATCACTTTCACTTATACTCAATGATACTTATCCTCCTCTTCCATTTGGAAAAAAAAAAAAAAAAAGTTAAAATCACAAAAATAGAATAATGAGTCACTTCTTTCTTCATATTTAAGTTCTTTCTTCATATTTAAGTTGAATTAGAACTTGTACTCAATGATACTTATCCTCCTCTTCCATTTTAGAAAAAAATAAAATCACAAAAATACATTAATGAAAAAATATATAAATCCTAATAAAATAATTTGTGATGAGCAATGATAAAATATAAACTAAAAAAATATATAAATCATAATAAAACAAGGGTAGTTGTTGAGCAACAAGTCCCTTCTAAGAAGGCAGAGGGACTTGCTGCTCTGATATTCATAGACGTTGGTTTATTTGCTATTCGAAAATCAACTAGAAACTCTTAGGAGGAGACTACCTCGGCTGAACAAAGATAAACCTTGTTCCTATAAAGCTGTTGGACGGAAGGAGTGGCCAGGGGGAGTTGTAGTACCCATTCCACGCCAACTCTCGCTAACGCTCTTAACACGGCTGACTTTAGCTTTTAGCTTTTAGAGCATATTTATGTATTCATGCTTTCCTTAAGATTGACTCGACCAGTAATAAGTGAAGTCTACTTCTGTGGGTTAATAGCCACCATAAAAATAATCGATCAAGCTAAACTAAAATTGAGGCGCTGCGATGTATGAGCTTCGCTCTCTATCCACATCAGATCCCCTTCCTTATCGTCTGTCTGCGTGAACAATATGCAAATGGCTTGCTGGAAATCATTTTCCATTTGGATTTTCAATACATTGAAAGAAAAACTCATCCAGCTGGCAGAGAGTAGACTTGTTACTTTCCACTCGTAGCCCTCCATCCACAGTAATCGATATCTCTATACAACAGTTGTCTCACATGCAAATTGTCCCTGAAGAGAGGGGTCCGAGCGAGGTTGGTGCGAGCCATGACAAAATGTAGCAGACAACGCCTGTTCATCAGACAATTCCATCAGTTTATTCAGTAGCATAAGCACCTTAGGCATAGGTCGTTTTTTGCATGCAGACTCTACATTTATTATTTCTATGTATATATGCTTATGTTGTTAAATAGATAGACAGACAGCATTACACGGGCCTAGAACTGTGAAGCAACGATATCAAGAATCAAATGTGAAGACGATGGATGGCTTGTGGAAATCAGAAAGATATCTCCAAATAAATAGAATCCAACGTAGGTCATATGTTCCTGCACATTTGGATACCATACACGCCTTATATGATATTAAATCCAAGCTCATCGCGTTTGTGGGTCGGGTCGGTTTCAAACTATGATTTGGTAACCTTTGACAGTAATATCTTGGATTTTCTTCTAGCCCATGCCAGGCATTAAATTAAAACGAACAACGTTCCAGTCAAAATGTCAAATACAGCTACAGACATCCATTCCGTTAAATTGCAAGTACGTTCAGTCGATTTTTTTTCATTGGTAATTAAATCTTAATTGTTGATGGGAGGTGAAAATTCTTTTAATGCTCTCAAATGATATCATAACGACCACCCTGTTCTATTGCCACTTCAGGTCATTAATTAGTATGAAGGATCTGGTTCAGTTTGCTCCGTATCTTGCAATTCAAATTGTTAAGTCCAATATACACTATCTTGACACATAAGTCCAATATACACTATCTTGCAATTCAAATTGTTAAGTCCAATATACACTATCTTGACAGATAAATTCAAATCTTTTTGTTTTCATGAATAAATTGACGGTACTAAGGATGGTTGAGATCTTACAAAGATATCCACGTGATCTGAACTAGTAACTGCCAGATAGGGTTGGTCGCTAAACCCTACATTTAACAACTATTCTAAATGGAACTACAAATTCAATTTTCTGTAACTAATAATCATAAAGTCCCATATAACATCTACATTTTCGATGTTCCAAAATTTTGTTGTTGTCACCGCGCAGCAAGAATCTCTGAGATAAACCTGAAACGAGGTTGAGCTTGTTCATCTGTTGTCCATCAGAGCAGAAGGGAATGGAGGGGCGATGGTCACTCCGGAGCAGAAGGAGAAGGAGGGGCGGAGAATCTGGATGCTCGTCGGAAGGGGAAAATGAAGGTAGAGGCCAGGGAAAGAGAAGAAGAAATAGGCTGTGGACACCTCTACTGTGTTGTGTCATGTTGTGCAGTGTTCCAGGTGCAAGTTAAAAGTTTTCTACGTTGATATTTTTAATAATAATGAAGTGGATATTTTGGCCCTTCATTTGGGCCTTGAAATTTATCATAGCACGACTTTCAAATTCCTTGTTATCAAGAGAGGTTCCCAACTTATAATGGAGAAATTTTGGAAAGTTAGCTTGATCTATGGAATAAGAGAGATAGGAGCACATTAGGGATGAAGCATATATTTGCAAGAGATCATCCACCATCTCAATGTCTTTCATAGATTTCGATTCATAGATTTCGATTGAATCATATCCAAAGGGTAGGGAATTTAGTGGTTAATGTTACAGCCAATAATGGAACGACTATTTGATGGGGTTCTCAAGAATGCTAGTGCCAAGGTATCATTTCATGCATACGCTAATATTCATTGAGTATAATCCTCTTATTCATTAGGAGAAAATAGATACTGAAAGTGGATCATGGGAAGCTTTAGCCTGATGACCACAAAAAATTCAAATAATGAAATATCATTCATTCGGATAATATTTAGGTGGTTATAGATTGGGCAGCATTAAGCATCATGTTTTTTTTAAGGAGATAACAACCTTCAATTTTATGTTACTCATGCATGCATACCCTCTTCAATGTAACCAACTACAATTTATCTTAACATTTTTGCTCGTTATCTCAAAAAACAAACCCTTACATGTTTTCATTATCATGAAGAACATGACACTTAGACATGTCCCTTACATATGGTCATTATCCTCAACGACATGACACTTACGCGTGTTGCAATAATACTAAGGTTTGAATTCATCCATATGATATATTATATCAAAGAGATGTTTTTAAGGTTTATGCCATTTTAAATAACATAAAAAACTATCTTGTAATCATGATCATGATGTGCATGTGTCTCCTAACACAGCTCATCATCAAAGGTTATACTTGCATACTTGATTTTTCATTTCTCCTTATTGGACGCTTTAAGGTTGTATATCCACCACCTCTCATGTAATTGATCATGTAATTGATCAATGGTATAGATCACTTTGGATTTCTCGCAAGTGTTAACATGGATTTTGCCTCATATAAACCTTAAGGGATTTCCAAACTATAAATTGGAACTTGGGTTCCCACCCTTATTTGGTAAATCCTCCAATTTACAGTATTAATTATCAAATTTGTTGTAAGGTTATTTGTCTTTTTATTTTTATTTTTCAATACAAATATGAAAATGCATAAATAAATAAATAAAATAATGTTTTGAATAAAACAATTATAATAAAATAAACGTAAAAATGTAAAAAATAAGAGCTAATATTTCACAAATAACTCAAATCCCTAACAAATTTAAAGGAATAACATTTTCAAAAAGCAGAATAACTCAAATTCATCCAACATAATTCATATATTTCATTCTCATCTTATAGACATATAAATACATTATGAATTGAAATAAAACAATTCAAATTCATTAAATAATGTATTTACAATTCAACCATATAATGATAAAAGTAAATAATGAAAAAAAATCATTCTCCAAAATTCATCCACATCTTTATCTTTATCACTATGTGTCAAAAACTCAAAATCTCATATTTTAACAAATCTCGTTCTCTAATTTTTCCCGTTTCATTTCATTTTATTACATGTATTTGTATGAATTATTACTATGTGCCAAAAACTCAAAGTCTCATATTTTGGCAATCTTATTCTCTAAGTTGCCCCTTTTATTTCATTTTATTACATGTATTTATATGAAATTAAAATGGAAGTTACAAGAAAGTGTGCATCTTCCTCTTTGTCTTTTCTCCTATTCTTCCAAGGTTAGAAAGGTGGATTGTAAATCAAACATTTTAGGAAAAACCATATCATATGCGTAGCATCCTTTTCACCATATAACTTATTGATAAGACTATGGTATCTAATATTGTAGGTTTCAAATGCATATTTGCGCAAATCCCAATTACCCAGTAGGGTACTTCTGAAAAGTTTCCCACCATTCATGATTTAATTACTGATTTAAATCCATTTTGAGTTTGTAAATTTGTATGGCAATAACACTTGTTGTGAAAGAAAGAATGCACTCTTATATATATATATATATTATGGTAATAACACTTGTTGTGAAAGAAAGAATGCACTCTCTTATTTCTGAATATATATAATAGTGCTTTAAATTAGACACATCTATTAATTACTAAATTTCATTTGAACACATGAACAATTTTGTACAAGTAGCATCGTTATGGATATAATAGTGCTTCAAATTAGACACATCTACTAACCACTAAATTTCATTTGAACACAAGAACAATTTTGTACAAGTAGCATCGTCATGGATATAAATCCATGTGTTTTTACTATGTTTCTTCAAATTCTTCATCACTCACGGAACTATCAGATGTCAGAGGAGGTGGATATGCTTGCTTATACATCAGATGTCAGAGGAGGTGGATATGCTTGCGTATACATCTCAATTAATTGTCCATGTGACTTGTAAGAAGACAAGCCTATCATGTAAGTCTTATATTTAAATATAATTATCACCTCTAAATATTCGTTGTCATCTCCATTCTTCCAAGTTGTGGGAGATGTTTTCCATTTGGTCTTACCCTTCTTCCCTTTCTTAGAGCCATATTGTCCCTCGTATCAACATCACAATCGACCATGTGCACATAGTTGTGTCTAACTAATAACCAACAAAATAGTGAATTGATGCATTGGCTATGGGATTTCATATAAGGATTCAAATGAAAAGTTTACCTTGGAACATGTTGGGTCATGAACACACAATTTTCATTTCATTTGAATATAAAAACCTTGCAATACAATTCAATGGTTTACAGTTAATATTGGTTGGTCTCATCACTTAATCAGACTCTAAATAATCAAAAGCCTTCATCTTTTTGTTAAATATCTCTCCAGCTAACGAAGAATATTAATTGGTGGCTTGTGAGATGAGTATTATGCATTTCCCATACAAAAAATGATTCTCGGAACCAAATGAGGCTTTGTGATCTCGAAGGGTTCCATTATCTCATTGATTAAATAAGTGGGTGTATTCCAATCTCCAAGTCCGAGGTGGTCAAGGTTTGGGAATATGAAGACTTCAATTCAATTATTCATGGTAATCCTAACCACCTAATTGGAATTTACAATATTGAAGAACTTAGAGCTATTACTTTACATCAAATCAAAAGTGGCTCCTACCACTTACTCATGCCTTGAAATTCTTAGTACCTTTGTTTAATTTCCTATTTAATTGGTGAATAGTTATTGTTGTCGCCTTATACACACATGGGCTATCGTGGAAGAAATCTTCAATCCACTTAGTGTTTCATTGGGAGAAAGTCTCGAGTCAAGGTGTTGTCACCTGATCCTCGACTCCTCTATCTAGGCCAACTCCTAGCGAAGCCAAGGGGGGTAGTCCCGGTTAGCACTTGGTAAATTTCCTAGAGGTTGAAAAGAAGAAATTCACAAAGGTAACCTTAACCAACCACTTTTAAAGCTGGGATCTAGCCCTTCCAGCTTCAGAGAGGGATCTCTCTATATGATTTAGCTTTGTTTAATTTCAG
>SNQJ01S0013315.1:49145-59990 GCA_010110895.2 Picea sitchensis | reverse complement strand
AATGAAAATACTTCTCATAGACATAAAGATGTAACCATAGGACCAGTGCCTTAAAAGTGTCGTGGGCAATTGTTGATCGCGTGTTTTATTAGGGTTTATTGAAAGTAGATTAATGAGAGATGTGTGGCCTCTTTAGAGGTTACCTCTTTGTTTGGAAACTTTTTGAGAACCTACCGAAGCCCCAAGGCTTCACCAGTAAGTTCACCGAGGGTGCGGGATGTCCAACACGGGGAGAACCTAGATCTCAAAGTTCCTGTCTGAGTTCACACACTCCCCTTAGGTGTTTTCCCACGCATTAAGGTAACAATTATTAAGGTTTTCCCTAATTATACTACTCCACGCTAACAACTCTGATTCTGATGAATCCCAGGATCGAGCTAGGCTCACAAGGGTTCAAAGCATACACCGGTAGTTGCGGGGAAGGTTTATTTTAAACTTTGAAAAGAAACAAGACTTGAAACTGAAAATGAAAATGAAATTGTAGAAAGATTTGAAAGAATTTTTTTTTAATTACTAAGAGCAAAAATTGAAATCTAAGCTAGCATGCATGAAACATTGAAATTATTTTTTGCTTAAGTGCATGAAATATTGAGTGCTTTGTAAGATTGATTTCCTTATGCTTATGTGTTTGTGAAAATAAGACGATAAAAACTTGCAAGGAAAATAAATAAATAAATGCAAGCACACAACACCACCAATCCCCCTAAAGGGGATGAAGAAACTGGGCGCCAAAGGCCCACTTTTATTAAGCCTATTACAACTTTGAGAGGATGACCCTCTTTTTTTCTTTTCTCTTTTAGCCTTTTATTTTGGATCCTTATAGAACTGGATCAATTTCTAAACTAACTATTACAAAAAGACTCCTTGAGTCTTGGTTTTCAAAGGGTCAAGTCTGGAATGAAAGATCTTCAATCTTGGGTCCCGAAAAGGTCAAAATATCCCTTGTACTAAGACGGACCTGCTAAAAACYAGCAAGGAAAAGTTATTAGTATTGGMAGAAAATGACATGCAARGACAAAATAGAAAGAATAAATTTTATAAGGCTTTTTCACAAAAAAATTATGGACAATAAAAGACAATTTTTAGGGCTTTTTTAGAGATTTAAAGAAGCTAACTAAATCCTTTTTCGAGTACTTTGTGTTCGTTGTCCTAAAACAGAAAACTAAAGTACTTGATTGACTAGATACTAAGGAAAAGCAAACAACAACTTTCTACTTTAAAATTTGACAAGAAATATCATAAAATTGCTTAATAAAAACTAGATCTAGACTTAGATTTAGCAAAACATTGAAAAGTAGATCTAGATTTTGCATGCATACACTAGAAAGAAAATAGTAACTTGAAATTTGATCTAGTTATCCATGCAATACAAGAAACGGAGAGAGAGGAAGAAATTTTTTGTTTTTAAGGAGCCTTTTGCTTGAACCTCAATAACCCTTGGGCTTTGGAGTCCTTCTCTGGTGTGAAGAAGAGGGAGGAAAGTTTTCTGAAATGCTTTAAGAGAAAGAAAAGGGAGCAACCGATCTCCTTTGAATCTCCAAAAGTTTGTTCTTTCACGCTCCAAGTTCCTCGCAAGTACCTGCAAACAACGGTGTTTCCTACAAAAGAGACTCAATTCCACGTTAGTTTAAACAAAAACTTAAGCATGCAATATAAGCATCAAGTGCATTAAACAAATATATAGACTAGCAATTAAGTAGAACTATATATTTAAATTGGATAATAGTATCCTTATCATTAGCCACTATGAAAGTACAATAAAAAAAACTTGAAATGACATTACCTCATAAGCTAACAATCCGTCCACACATGTGAGACTGAACACCAAATATCGACCTCCGGAGTCTTTGATTCAATAGAAAAATGATACAAAAAGATCAAGTCGCCCAAGCTCCAACTAAACTCAATGGAGGAGTGTCGACATTGATTTATACATCAATCGGTGGAGACTCCAAAGTAAAGACGCATGGGAGAAGAGAAGATGTGCATTGGGAAAGAGGAGATGTGCATGTGCTAAGAGGGGTTGCACATGAGCTAAGTGAGGTGAGTGTGGAGTGGAAGGTGGGTGTAGTGGAGTGGAGTAAGGGTGAGTGGGAGATGAGTGATGGTAAGGGCGAGTGAAAGTGAGGTGTTAGGTGAGTGGGAGTGGAGTGGTAGCATTGGGATTAGTGCCCTCACTAGAGAATATGCCAACCATGAAGGGAGATGCACACTAGCTCATTAGGATCTCCACCCATGTGCCACATCAACAAAACCATGTGCCCTCACTAGAAGAGACCTATGCCAATTGTACTCGAGACTCCAGACAAGGAAAAACATGTTTCCGACATGTTTGCTAACTTTTAGGGATTCCCCTAAATTTTGAGGAAATTTAATTAAAGTCCCATTTTTGTCTTTTTTGAGAGAAATACATTTTTGAGTGATTAAAATCACTTCTTTGCCTAGACAAAAGGGGAATAAGGGTTTAGGGGGTGATTTGGATTAGAAGACGAGCACAAATATGGCATCTAACATTGATTGATGCCATTTTTTACAACTTTATTGACTCTTACATTAAAAATGTTTGTTTATTTGACTAAAACATTAAAAAAAACCTATGGGGACCTAGCGCAATTTCCATGTGACTCAATAGAAATGACCTAGAATGAACTCATATACATTTAGACACTATACATTGGTTATACCATGCTAAGGCCTAACCACCAGTGCATACTCCAGCTTTGGAGTCAGTTTTGAGTGAAAAAACTTAGAAATTATTAATCGCCTGAAAAGACAAGCAAGAAATAATTAACAAATGAAAAAAAACACTCTAGAGTACATGCTCGTGCCCAGGTCTTAGGTGGAAAATAGTATTTTACAACTTTCATGCTCAAGTCATTTATTACAATGCCCTGGAGGGATGGAAATGCAGAAAAAGGTGGTCTGATAGACCTATTAAATCTGTGAACACTGACTTATGAGCATCAGTTTGCTCAGTCTCTGGTGGCTCATCTTCAAAACCAACTAGTACAAATCGGTGGATAACAGTTATGACTTATGAATAATTTGATTCGGAATAAAAGACATGAAATTTCATGTATTATGCTATTCAAGTGAAAGGCAATCCTTTCAACAACCGAGAATAAGAGATGGAGACTTCAATGAGGCTTTTGTTCCTCAACTTCAAAGTTTGGAAATAGGGAGAATGGGAAATGAATGTTCAAGCCTTAGGATTAATTATAATAAGGAATGGCCCCTACAATCTTCAATCTTAAAATATCTTGAAATATTGTATCTTCAATTTGAGCCTCATGGGTTGAAGTATTTTTTCTTAACCATTCAAAAGGATGTTGGTCATCTTAAATATCAAATATGAAGAAATTAGGAACTTGGGGAAGGATTACTTGTGGGTTTATATTTGAATAGATAAGACCCTCTCAAGCATAGAATGTGAAGCAATTGGGAGCCATTACAACAAACACATATTCGTTAAATATTGTTTGAAAAACTAATAGAGTTCATAACCCTTAAGTCTAAATATATTTTGAAATGACAAGGATTAAGGGTTTTAAGAAACAATCTTTCAACCTTAATACTTTATTTGAATGTTATCACTCTAAGCATTAAAAAAAGGGATGGTTATAGTGTCATTTGACACCATATATGTTCATGATGATTCATTGACCTTAGTTACATCCCTTTCCCTTCTTGCGGGAGAAAAATCCCCCTTTTTCTTTAAAAACATATTAAAAAGTCCCATTTTCTAGATGTACATGACTCTCCTTAAAGAAGTCTGTGTATATATGTGCCTTTCTAGTTAGCAACAAACGTACATGTTTAATTGACTCAAAAAAACAATAAATCCTGATATTTTAGGCGGATTGAAGGGTTCCCTAGGTTCCTGATCACCTATAGCTCGTTCATAACTACTCCAATTGTCAAAAGGGACTATAAAAGAGAGCCTTGGGATGGAGGAAAATCACATCAAAGAGATGCAGCCTTATGATGGCAGTTTCCTTATAGCCCTGCAAGCCCTTGTTTCCTTATTTTTCTAGGATTGTCTTCCCCCTAAAAACCCTTGTTTTTTCAGGATTTGTGTTTCCATTTATCTCGTCATGAAGAAATCCATTTCTTCCTTGGACCCCTTGGAATATAAAACTTCGGAGGTAGTTCTTGTAATCTTAGGACTTAGGTAGAGGAACTTGGAGCCTAGTTCCAGGATCATGTTGCATTGGTTACAGGTTGTAACCAAGCCCTTATGTTCCTATTAATAAAAGAACTCTCATTCTCATCCACTTCTCTTTGTTAATTCATGTTTTTGGTGAGGTTATTTGTGTCTTATTTTGAATCTAACATAGAAAGTGAATTGATTATATTTAGTTATTTAGTGAATAACTACTTTCTTGTAGTTACATACTTCTTTGTTTGGAATACTTTCAAAGGATCGTTTTGAAGGAGTTTTGGAGTAGAATCCCTCAAGCACGATCAAATTCAAACAATCGGTTTCGGGTATGTTTTGTTTCCTTTCTTCCAAAATTTAGTTACTCTAGGTAGTTAATTTCAATTAAATTCTTAATTAAAGTTTGCGAGAAGACTTTTAGGGCACTACTCTGTTGTGGCTCGTGACCAAAACCATAGGACTTATATTTATGTAACAGAATTGGCAACCATACTGAGGATCTTTTCTCCTAGTTTTGGGTCGGTTTTAAGGATATTGTAGTTTACTATTTTTCTTGTTTTCTTGACTTATCATCAAGCATTTACTACCTAAGAGGTTTCTTCCAGTCTCTAGAAGCCTCCCGGATTGTCTGCAAATCCCCTTTTTTGGGTCTTTGTGGAGTTTTACGCGCCTTTCTTATGTATAAACTGTGTACATGCACGGGTTTCTTTAGTGGCAGTCACGTACATACGTGATTTGAACTGTACACATTTTGAAAATTGTTCTTTGTGACATATTTTAGTGTCTAGGAAGTGTTCAATTGGATGTTCAGCCTTTTCTGAATATTCTCTGGTTGTTTATGTCTTTGAAATTCATCTCAAGCATCTATAAACTTAAGTTCTTGATTAAAAGGTTCTTTCTCTTTGGTTGGTTGATATTTTTGTGTAAAAGGTTTTTAGGTGGGTTGAAAGGTTAGTCTTTGTGTGACTATGTGTTTCTTCCAGTTCTTTGTTGTGTCCCATTGACCCTAGGTTGTCTTGTTTCTTCCTCTCTGCCTTCTTTAACATTGTTCATAAAAGAAAATGCAAAATTGCATGTTAGTTGTGTTTTATTTCCTTTTAGTAACAAAAAAGACAAAAATACCTTTGTTGTTGGTTGTTTCTGCTCTTGTTCCCTTGCCTTTTAAGTTTTCAAGAAAAGAACTTGGTTTCCAACAAAAAGGCATGTTATGCATTTTTTCTCTTGTTTTGAAAAAGTAGTTATTTTTTTGGTTTTGAGTAGCCTGGTATAAAAAGAAAATAATCTTGTTTGTAAAGTTCCTAGATCTTGTGTACAAAAAAATATATATCATTTTTGTTTGAAAAGTTAGTAAAAATAAGTGGATTGTACCTTTTCTTTTGAGAAACAAGTTGTTTATGTTAAGCGCGGTGTTTTTAAAGAATTTTCTTCTTCAGTCATACAAGCATCATGAGTTTCATTCTCATTCCCTTGAGTAAGAAAGCCAACCAAAATTAACCCTTAATCTAAAAATCATTAGACTTTTTCTTTTTAGGGTCCACCAACTAGTTCAAGATAGGGCCTTGGATCGGGTTGGAGAGGTAACTTTCCAAGGCCACAGAAAGAAACATTAGGATTTTGTGATAGGGAGTGAAAATCCAATTATCCTATAGGTGTGGCCTGGAAACTCCTCTCACACAAGAGCCAAGCACGAGATTGCGTGAGGAATATCCAAGGAGATAACCCCTCCAAAGCTTGACCAAATGTTGTCAAGAGATCGTATATTCGGGGTTTTGTTAGTACCCATACCTCCCTGAGAGGCGATGCTTTCAAGGCTTTAGGATTTGTTACCCTTCCCATAAATTCGATCACGACTATCAATTGTTCCCCGGGACGTCGATTGTGAGTTCGTGACTTTAATGGTCTTTCATTAGGTTGACACACAAGGTGACTATGAGGGGTTTATCATGGTACCTGAGACAGACTCTGCATCACACTATCAATACCCTTGAGGGGTGTCATCGTGAAGCCTTGGCACTTGATTTGGGAAGGGTTGTCCATTGGAGGTTAGGGTAATTGTTTCTCCTAGCTAGTTGTTTTCCTTTGTGCATGATTTGGGTGACCAAGCCTCATCTCCCTGGGGTTAGAAGCATTCAGAAGGGTAGTTTTCTTGGTTTGTATCCCTCTTTAGACTTTTAGTTGTGTGCTCTGTGTTTGTATTTTGGCCTTTAGTGATACTATTGGAACCTACCTTGGATTTTTTATTCAAAGTGGAAGACCAACTACCTCATCATTCTCAAAGGCTTCGAGGCCTTTCGCCAGAAACAATGGACCTGGCGCCACCTCCACAGAGGAGAAGGTTGGACCACGTCGGTGCTTTTGAGTCTAATGACTTTGGAGAAACTGCTCCCGATCATGTGCCTTAATAAGAAATCACTTTTATACTAGAGGTAACACGAATTTCTGATCTCAAAGTTGAAGGATTCATCGAACCTTGGAATCCTACGCTAACTGGACCTAGAGATCCACTACTTTTGCAAGTAGCAAATTTTGAAGTTGCAAATTTTGGGGTTGCAAACACTCAAGGTTTTTGGATCCAACAACATACAATGGGAGGTAATAATAATTTTCCCAAAGGTGGGATTCCACATACTCCCCTTTTAGTGGTAGGAGGAGGGGGTACCACACCTCCTTTTCCCTCAACCCATATGATGAGAATCGTTCAAGTAATGACGTCTCCTTTGATTAGTGGTTCGGTTTTGTTTTCAATTGGACCCACTTCTATCGTGNTGGGGTTGCAAACACTCAAGGTTTTTGGATCCAACAACATACAATGGGAGGTAATAATAATTTTCCCAAAGGTGGGATTCCACATACTCCCCTTTTAGTGGTAGGAGGAGGGGGTACCACACCTCCTTTTCCCTCAACCCATACGATGAGAATCGTTCAAGTAATGACGTCTCCTTTGATTAGTGGTTCGGTTTCGTTTTCAATTGGACCCACTTCTATCACGACTAGTACTCATCCTGTGTTGTATGCCACTAACATATTTTTGTTTGGGATGTTGTTGTTGGGCGGAATTTCTATTCCAATCCCATCCAAGCCATTTATTCAAGGTTCTAGATTGGGAACAAGGATTTCGTCAACTCCTTTGCAAGATTTTCCTTTTCTAGGGAGTTTGATAGATCCTTGGAAATATTTCCCTTACACTAGGGGGCATATCTCCACAACAAATCCTTCACTTGGAGGTGGTTTCTTCTAGTCGTCTGGGCCTATGACAGAGCTTAATACTTCAAGTGGTAGGAGTGGGGCATTTTCATCCAATGTTTCAGTTGGCTCTGCGTCGTTCTCTCTCTATGGTAATTTTGGGAATCCAACTTTCTCTCTATCTGCCATGCCATCAAGGGGAAACCCTTGCCAACCTAAGTGGAATCCCATGTTTGTGTTTGTTCCCTCACAAGGGATGTCATTGGGATATAATCCTTTTCAGTCTGTCGGAGGGCAAACAGGTGGAATTTTCCACTTCATTGGTTCTAGAAATCCTGGTTTTAATAAAAAAATTGGGTCAGTTTGCAAACTCTTCCAGGCAACCTGGTGCCAGTTTCAATCTAGGTTTATCTTTTGATTTTGTCAATCAATCAGGATTTTTCAATCATGTGGTCCATGTCTTGATGTTGTATCCAAATCTACCCGTTCTGGAAACATTTTATCTGTCAGATTTGTCAAATTTAATGAACAATTTGATTCGTCATAACCCTAGTTGGCCTCTGATCCCCACCAAATTGCCTTCTGATATACTAAAATTCGAAGGTAAGAGTGGTGAAGACCATGGAGATCATGTAATGATGTTTCATTTGTGGTGATATTTTAACTCATTGAATGACGACTCCATTCGGTTACTATTATTCCAACGCACCCTCATCAGGAGTGCTACTAAATGGTATATAGAGATGGAGGGGTCAAAGTTTGGAACATTTGGTGATTTTTCCATGCTCTTTCTCAATCACTTCAAACTCCATGTCTGGTATGATGTTGGCATAGAGATTTTGGTTAATTTTGAACAAAACGAAGCCACTCAAATTTCTGATCACATTCAGGAATGGAGAAGACAGAAGAGTTTGATTAGGGCCACAGCTCCTCCAAAATTTCTTTTGGAATGGTTCCTGAAGTCATTACTTCCTTATATTTCTAAGAATTTCATGAATTCAGGAGTGTTTACAGAGGAACAAATGATCTTTAGAGCACAACAGTTAGAGCTCATTTACTCTCAGTCAGGCATGCTCTATGAGATAATGTCAAATGCACCACAATTGACTCTTGACTTGACGAAACCAAAACCAGGACCGCATGTCAATGGTATTGTTAGTTCATCAGAAAGAAAATTTGAAAATATGATTTCTAATCAAATGCATTAGTTGTTTATTCAACAAACTACGGTTGTTCAGGCCCCTAGTTTGACCAGCCCCACTGCCTAGTCATGATATGTACACAGTGTGCGACTCCAAGGGATCTTCAATCTTCAACAACCTGGAGGGAAAAAGAAAGGCAATGAAAAGAAAGGTGGTAGGGGGAATGATAAAAAGGTTGGTAATAATGTTGAGGGGGCAAAGAATGAAAAAAGGAAGGTAAATTTTCCTTGCAAGATTTGCAAAGAAGATCACCTCACTCTTATATGCCCCAAACTTGAGAAAGCCCAATGCTTGTTAATGCAGCAAGAGCTTGTTGTTTTGACTAACCATTTTTCGTAAGGTCAAAATTTAATGCAGGGTACTTCCTCGGCACCTAATACAGATGGGGGAAATTAGGATACCTGCATGTTGGAGTCTGGAACATCGAATGTCTATATGATGAAGTCGGATCTTAATTTGCAAACCAGAGCTCATGATTACAGGAATCCTGAGTTTGCAAAAAAGGATAAGAAGTTACCAGAACCCTTAAACTCTCTCCATATAGAGAAACCGGTGGTAGACCCAATGCCTTGCATATCAAAAAGTGTGTTGAAACAAACATCGCACAATCCGAATGCTAGAGCGACTAAAAATTATTTTATTGTTGAATATTTGGCCCAAACACCTTATGTTATGTCTTCACTAGAAGTTCTCCAAAGTTTCCCATCGCATTAAAATGCATTTTTTTGGCTTTAGGTGCTTCTAAATCCTCTAACTCATTGTCCATCATGTTTGACACTTCTAACGTCAAGCTTCACCTTATGTATCATGTTGCATTTCATATTGTAGTGGTTTACACCAAGAAGTCGTGTTCAAAAAATATTTTTCGCACGGTGGTGGATGAAGGAACTTCGACGTGTGTCATGTCGTTATCATGCTAGTGAGATATTGGCTCACTTGAGTTAGCCTCATCTCCTACATTTCTTACAAGATTTGATGGTCGTTTGTTTAGAGAACATGGGATTATCCCTTATTTCCCTATCCAGATAGAGGTAAAAACTTATTGATGTTGAGAGGGGGGATGAATCAATAACAAGTACTATTTAGCACATTTTAAAACTTCAACTTTTCAATAAAATAAATGCATCCAATATACAGTAAAGAGCAAAAGAAAAAATACACAGTGCACAACAGATTTACACTGAAATCCATGGAAAAATTTTCTTATATAATAACAAGATTACATTCATAAGAAGCTACAACTTCCAATATTCTCCAGCTCCAACTGGAAGGAGGATTCAACCTCCTATTTTATAGGCTCCAACCTAAATGAATATAAAACTCCCTAGATTCTCCATCTCTAACTGGAAGGAGCCTCCAAGCCCCTTTCTTTGCCCCTTCCTTCTACCCTCAAATATCTATATAAAAGAATCAACTTGTCACTATCACTATCACTATCACTGTCACTATCATTGATACATCATCATCATCAAACTCGATCCACATAGAGATCTTAGGTCTGCATGGGTTCACATATGAAACCCAACAATAATTGTTTTATCTTGAATACATGTTTGGGACTAGTTTATGGATTAGTCACAAACCCTAACTTTAAACAAGTATAAATTCATACCTATAATGAATCAAGATCTAAAACTTGTACCCAATATTCATCAATATATTCTCTAAAATTTCTCCAAGTTTTTTCTCCTTTATTCGTCCCTGAAAAAGAGTTATAGTGAAAATGGTAGACCTTGCCTAATTTTCTCCTATTCTGGAGAGAAAAATTGATTATGAAACTCTCACAAAACATACTACTTGTTGTACTATTTCCAATTCAATTGGTCTCAAGGAATTTGGATCCTCTATGAAGAACTTATGACCATTTTACTTGGAATTATTGTTTGAGACAAGTTACAGGACTAGTCAAAAACCCTATCTTCCACAAAGTGTATCTCCAAAAGTAAAAATACCCAGAAGTTGAAAATCGTACCATAGGTACCTTGATATGTCTTATCAATAGCCTCCAAGTTTATCTACTTGAATCATTCTAGAAAAAAAAATTATAGCAAAAATGCCAAGATGACCTTCAAAGAACATACCTGAGAACAAATCATCACAAGACTTCATCTTCCCTTGGAATTTCGCCCTTCTTCACTTCATGTTTCCTCTAAAATTCACTACCAAACTTGTGCTAAGAGATCACAAGATTGAATGATGAAAATGATAGGTTCTTAATGTGTATTTATACCCTTCCAAGCACTTCCTTTACTTAACTTTAGGTCCTACCTATAACTTCTTGTTTACAACAATTTTTAGGGG
>SNQJ01S0013315.1:19846-32151 GCA_010110895.2 Picea sitchensis | reverse complement strand
TCAGTATCACAAATATATTTGTCTCTCACTCATGCTAGTAAATAAGGTCCCTATTGACTTCTTGCTAGGAGGTATGCTCTTATCATGATCCAGGTGGATATTGGTGGCCACCCACATGTTCCAAATTCCAACTGGCTCATCTTGATAGTTTTCAATTCAGTATGTTTCTCTGTAATGGGGAAAATTATTTGTAATTATGGGTTCTACACTTCTAAGGTTGTCTTGAATCCCTATACAGCATCTAGGTGGATATTGGTGGCCACCCATCTAGTCCAACTGGACTATTTTGGCAGTTTTCATCTCAGTACATCTTTTTGTACTTCTGGAGCCGATTTGAGGCCCTAAACAACATTGTTTTGGCTTTCCATAGTCAAAATGTTCATCGAGTCAAATTTCAATGGCATAATGTGTAGTTCTCAAAAATACCTTTCCAACGGGCTATCACGCGCCTAAAATAGAGATCGTATGCAAAAGGTACGACCCCGAGAAGTTGATGTAGTAACTTACCCCAACGAGACCCACATGACTTTTGGCACTTCATCTGCTCGAGTTAGTTTTTTGGATGTCTAGGGTTTTTTCATTAAGGTTTATTGTAAAAATTCCTTCATAGCCTCATTGTACTCATCATCTTATGAATGAGTGTATCTGTCACATCTCTTCTCGGAGATAAAGTTGTCACCATTCTAGCGAGTCTTGCACTCTGTATTTTTGCAATCTCTCTACATTTATTTCATTAATAGAAATCATGTATTGTTGTATTTATATGTTTCTGGAAATATTTATGTGTATTTCATTGTAATATATCTTCTTTCATTTCGTTCCGAAAATAATCTGTATCAGTGGTATCAGAGCAGGTTGCTCTTGATCATTTTTTAGTGCATGTCCCCGACGAGGTCCGAGTATAGCAAGTTGGGTCTCGAGCTTGTCTCTATTGAGGACAATTGCTCTCACAAGCCCAAGAAACCCTCCATGGCAGAAGAAAAGAAAAGCGATGGAGTAGAAGATATTATTAACCTGTTTCTTGAGCAAGCTCTCACACGACAGAGGGACTAAAAGATGGAGAATTTTCCCCACATCCTTCAACGCCTTCCGATAGCAATAGGTGCATCTTCATCAAGTGGCCACTTTGGAGGAACTTATCCCTTCAATGTACAATTTAACTTTGATATTCCTGTATTTGAAGGTTAAATAGATGTGGATGCCCTGGAAAAATGGTTAAATCTCCTAGAAGGTTATTTCTTTGTTCACAATTTTTTCGACAGGGAAAATATCACCTTCACACTGCTCAAGGCTCTCCCCCATGTCAAACATTGGTGGGAAACTTACTGGGAGCAAAGTTCCACGGAGGAATTTGGAATATATGGAGCCAAGCCCACTTGGGAATTTCTTGTGGATGCGATCAAGGAACAATATTACCCTGTTGATAACTATGAAGGCCAGTACATGATCAGATGGACCACACTACGGCAAGAGAAGGGCCAAACAATGTCGAAGTTCACAAATTCTTTCCATACATTGCATACCAAGCTTGGTATCAAAAACTTTGAGCGGCATTCAGTTCTGAAATACCGTGGGGCTTTGCATAGGTACATCTAAGCTGAAATAGATTTCCTAAGAATCTCATCATTAGGAGTTGTCTATTGATATGATGTCAAGATCGAGTAGAAATTTGGGCACCAGAACAAACGGGAGTTCGGGTCTGCAAATCTGCAACAACCAAATCATGATAAATATGGACCCAACCAACAACCTCTTGATAACCAGTCCAAGACACAGGAAAAGAAGGGTAAGGTAAAGGCAAAGAATGACACTGGGAAGTGGTGTGAATTCCACAAAATCCCCTGTCACAACATCGATGAATGTCACTCAAAACAGTCATTGGAGGTCGAGATCAAAGATAAGGAGTAGAACCTTGATTTCGAATCTGATCCAAAAAATAATGAAAAAAGATATATCATCGACACAGACCCCACCGCTACTGTCACGACCGCAACAATTCAACCAGTAGATCCTGAAGAGGGGGAGCACCTCTTCCATTCATAGATGTGGATGAAGGGGACCTCGTTTCATTTCACTGTTGATAGCGGAACCCAAAAGTACCTCATCTCAGTTGAGTTCATCAAACAGTTGGGGTTGTCGACAACACCACACCCACATCCATACAACATCGGGTGGCTTCGCCAGAGATGAGATCTTTGTGGCATCCAACAGTGTTGCATTTACTATGGCATCCATCCCTTCAAGGATGAGGTAATATGTGATGTTTCCCCTCCTCATGTATGTGATGTTGTTTTGGGCCAACCATATATGTGGAAATGTCATGTTGTTTATGAGTCTCGACCCTGTAGTTTCCTTATCACTTTGAGGGGTCATCCCTATAGGATACCAGAGGTAGTTATGATTATTGTTCCACCAAAACAGTGCCACGAGGTAATCTCTCATACTGCAAATTTCATCCTCTTCACAATATGTTCAAAGGATGCACAGAAGGCCACCACAACCACTGCAGCCTCAACACCTTATATCCAGCAAAAGCATATTGCAAAAGAGAAAGAATTTATTGTTTCTTCACCTAGGATGGTGCCTACACAATTCCCCGTCAAGCCTAGAGACAATAGGTTGGTGGAACAGATTCAACCCTGCCAACAAAAATTTTGTGACAACCTTCCACATACCAAGTAGCACAACTTCTCCAACAAGGCATGCAGCTCAGCATGATTCAGATTCAGCAAACACTTTCCCTCTTCCCTGGGCACTCTAAGAAATGGATACCATTTCTTCCTAAGGGGGGAGGATTGATCCAGGTGTATATTGGTGGCCACCCACCTGTTCCAAATTCCAACTGGCTCATCTTAACATTTTCCAGTTCAGCACATTTCTCTGTAATGGGGATACTTCTTTGTAATTATGGGTTCTGCACTTATGAGGTTGACTTAAATCCCTACACAGCATCCAAGTGGATATTTATGGCCACCCATCTAGTCCAACTGGCCTATTTTGGCATTTTTCATCTCAATACATCTTTTTGTACTTTCGGGGTTGTTTTGCGTCCCTAAACAAAAAAAATTGGGCTTGCCACAATCAAATTGTTGACCAAGTTAGAGTTTGATGACATAATGTGTAGTTCTCAAAAATACCTTTCCAACAGGCTATCACACGCCTAAAATGGAGATTGTATGCAAAAGTTACAACCCTGGGAAGTTGATGTACTAACTAAC
The DNA here is from genome assembly GCA_010110895.2 of Picea sitchensis. Taxonomy (NCBI): domain Eukaryota; kingdom Viridiplantae; phylum Streptophyta; class Pinopsida; order Pinales; family Pinaceae; genus Picea; species Picea sitchensis. The sequence continues at coordinate 28,933 of SNQJ01S0013315.1, read as the reverse complement.
CCCAACAGGGCCCACATGACTTTTGGCACTTCATCTCCTAGGGTTAGGTTTTTGGATGTCTAGGGTTTTGGCATTCATGTTTATTGTAAAAAGGCCTTTAGAGCCTCATTGTACTCATCTTCTTTCCAATGAGTGTAGCCGTCACATCTCTTCTCGGACATAAATATGCCACCATTCTAGCGAGTCTTGCACTTTATATTTTTGTAGTCTCTGTACATTTCTTTCATTAATAGAAATCATGTATTCATGTATTTCTTTGTTTCTGGAAATATTTATGTGTATTTAATTGTAATATCTTTGCTTTCATTTCTTTTTGAAAATAATCTGGATCATATCGACTACAACACATTGCTCTGAGAGTATGACCTAGAGTTGCACCCTAGACCTATTTACATCATTGATAGGTAACCTTGCACTCATGAGATCAAAAACCATTATTGGTCATTGACTGATCAGTTTCCTTTATGTTCAATGTCAACAACCATTATCACACATAAGGACTCATGTGTCCCTTGTTCTCCATTTGACCCCATTGGTGGATTCCTCATCTTTTTCAGTAGTCCCCCTCATTGGATACTATTCAGAGAGTCTTTGTCATGTGTTATTCCATCTGGTGCATGTCGGAGTCATACCTCGGTTTGGTCCTTTCAATCTTTTTGTCTGAGTCCTTCCAAATATTTAGCCTTCTACTACCCCTCGTGTTGGATGATGGAGGATGCCCTAATGTCATCCTTCCAGCGGATCTCTTCCTATCGACATCGGCGCATATTACTCTAGAATAGGGATCTAGAGTTATTGTTAGTACCTTGGGGATTACAGTCATCAGTGGTAGGTTCCCTCATTTAAATTGATAGTGGGAATACATCAATATCCCATGCTTAATAGATTCTATCATGTGTTCGACATCATATAATTTATTCACACTTGCTAGATTGTACTAGGTACCTTGATGTAGATTTATCATTATAGGTGGGTTGTCTCATGTTTTTTAATGGTATACATCAATTATCGGTAACCAAACAGTGTCTCACTATGTTCGAATCCAACACATTTATTCACGTAGTTTAGACTCGTACCGTTGTGGAATATTTTGAATACTTTGGGTGAAGTACGAGAATCACATATTTTGTGCTCCTACCCAACTTATATTGATTTTACCGCCCTCTTTGACATTGGTACTTGCAAAGGATCAATTTTGTTCACTCCATTGGTTCCAGATATCCTCTATTTTGATTTTGAGACATAGCTCCACTGTGTATCCATTTGTGGCTATGATCTATATTTTTGCATGGATCCACTATGTATTTTCTATTGGCCATGATTGCTACTTCTATATATCACATGGATCCACTGTGTATAGTTTTTATGGACATGGACATCAGTTATGCTTTCATTACTCATGGATCCATGTTGTACTTGATTTGGCATCCATGCTTACATCACACTCAAGAATGGAAATGCTTGACTTGAGAAGAGAGTATCTTACTTGTTTTTGTTGTAAGTATTGTTCTAGGACTGGACTTCAACTACTCCTACCCAATGGCCCCTCCACAATCTCATGACTACTTTGTAATATATTCCAACCATCAGTTTCTCTTCTGACCTCACACATTAGGGGGAATCTGTTATAGCTTCACTTGACACCATATATGTGCATAATGATTCATTGGCCTTAGTTACATCCCTTTCCCTGCTTGGAGGAACAAAATCCCCCTTTTCCTCCCTAAAAACATATTAAAAAATCCCATTGTTATAGATGTATGTGACTCTCCTTAAAGAAACCCATGTACATGCGTGCTTTGCTAGTTAGCAACCCGCGTACATGTTTAATTGGCTCAAAAAAATAATAAATCCCAACATTTACGACGGAGTTGATGGGTTCCCTAGGTTCTCAACCTCTTATATCTCGTTCATAACTACTCCAATTGAAAAAAGAAGTATAAAAGAAAGCCTTGAGATGGAGGAAAATCACATCAAAGAGATGCAGCCTTATGCTGGTAGTTTCCTTATAGCCCTGCAAGCCCCGGTTTCCCTATTTTTCTGAGATTGTCTTCCCCCCTGAAAACCCTTGTTTTCAGGATTCATGTTTCCCTTTATCTCGTCGGGAAGAAATCCATTTCTTCCTTGCACCCACTGGAACCCAAAACTTCAGAGGTAGTGCTTGTAATCTCAGGCCTTGGGTGGAGGAACTTAGGGCCTAGTTCCAGGATCGTGTCATAGCGGTTACAGGTTTTAACCAACCCCTTTTGTTGTTATTAATAAAATAACTCTCATTCTTGTCCACTTCTCTTTGTTAATTCATGTTTTTGGTGAGATTATTTGTATCTTATTTTGAATCTAAAATAGAAATTGAATTGATTATATTTAGTTAGTTAGTGGATAACTACTTTCTTGCAGTTGCATACTTCTTTGTTTGCGGGACTTTCAGAAGATAGTTTTGAAGGAGTTCTAGAGCGGAAGCCCTCAAGCAGGATCGACTTCAAACGATAGGTTATGAGTATGTTCTCTTTCCTTTCTTCCAAAAGTTAGTTAATGTAGGTAGTTAATTCAAATGAATTGCTTAATTAAAGTTTGAGATAATTCTTTTAGGGCACTGCTTTGTTGTGGTCCGTGACCCAAAGCCATAGGACTCAGATTGCAGCTTGAGTTTAGGATTAATAATAACAAGATTCCAATTTTTGAATCTTTGAATGAGTTCAATGGGACATTATAAAATTCAAAGCTCTTCTTTATTAATACAAATCAATTCAATGGGACCCGTATAAAATTCAAAGCTCTTCTTTATTAATACAAATCAAGATCCTCAAACGTTGTTAATTTTTACTTAAAATAAGGTTAAACTTTTAATTCATGAAATTTATTATCCCAAAGGCATGAAGGAGAAAATTTCAAGGTGGCCCCATATATAGATATGCTATGTCATGGGGTCAAATTATGGCCACTCACTAGATGAAGCTAGAATAGTTGTCGACTCTATGACAAACTTGGGGTCTATAGAAGGTATCCAACATAGGCCCACGGTAATCTAGTATGGAGACATATTCAGCCTTCCAAAGGAAGGAGGTCTCACCCAAGGAATGTGTGATAATTGTTTATTGATCAATATATAGATTATTAAATATTTAGTGGGGGATTATATTCCATTAGTTAACCTCTAATCACATTCATTTAAACTAACAAAACTTAATTCATGTGCAACAAAGATAATGACATATATATCATCAAAATAAATTTAAAATCACATACACAAGAGAAAAATAGTCATCCATTGTATTAGCAAATGTAACCTTACATAATAAGTCATTTGTGGAACTTATATTAAGATAAAAGTCCAAAGATCTCTCTATTCCCAACTAATAGCTCTCTTAGATTCACAACTCACAAAACTCTCTCAAATTCACTGCAATCCTCACATATATAAGCAATTGGGGTGGTTACAAAAGATTATATAATAAACTAGGGAATCTACAATTCCGCTCATACAAAAGCATCAGAGGAATCCAAACAGTGGTTACAGACAGCGTCGACAGCAAAATCAGATACATTTATTTGTATTGTTGTTCTTGATAATAAAATGAAGATCTCTCTTCTTTCCCTCCCCGAGATTAAACATGTTTTTGAGAACAACAATGTTATAACAGCAAGTGAGGAAAATAATCAAGGTGATAGCAACAAAGAATGATAAGTACATGTTTTATTTCAACATTTAAGTTGTTCCATATTATTATGGATTCTACTCTTGTAGTTTTAGTGCATTTATTATGAATTCGACTTTGATAAAATAATTAGAGTTCAATTTTTGGTATAGGTAGACAATAAAAATACAATTACTGATGATTTCACAAATATGTTTAACTTAAAAAGACATTTAAGAAGTATATTTAGGCATTATTAGTTATTGTCAATTTTTAGTAATTCCAAAAAGTTAATCCAATACCAAAATCATTTTTCTTCATTTTATGATGTTGGATATGAAAAGTTAACAACAATTTATAACCATAATCTTGAAAAATAAATTAAATTGTTTTGGAACTTCAAGCTCTGTGAATTATCAAGCATTTTAAAGTGTAAGATCTACATATTCTCTCTTTTTAAGATTAATATTAACAAACAGTATGGTCAATGTCACTTTAAATGAAGGTATTCCTTTATCTCTTTTTATATCTAATACAAAAATTTAGAATTGTTTTCATGATTTAATAGAATATTTATTTTGAAAAAAATGTTTTAAAAAAAGTAATCAAAGTTGGTGAATTGTTTTCATGATCCAATTTACAAGATGTTATCAATGTATAAAATTGGAGGAATAATTATTTTGTTAGATTTAACAATCCAATTTTCAATTTATCAATCTTAAAAATAAGTTTAGTAAAAAAAATTAAGAACAAATTTAAAAAAAAAAATGCTTTGAAAAATAATAAAATTGTACAATTATTAATCGAAACATTTAATAAAGTGCATAAATATATTTAACCAACATATTATACAACATTATGTGGCATTAAATGATTATATCAAACTAAATGTTTTCATATAATTAGAGTTAAACACTATATGTCATTTTTTACAAGCGTAATATTACATTAAATAATTGATACATCTCAAATTTTAATTTAAAAATAGAGAAACAATTATTAATGTTAGTCAATACTATACTTATAAGACATTTATAAATCAAACAACATCAACCATGTTAGACAGTTGGTCTAGATTTATGGACAGTTGGATAGTTGGTTTTCATTGATGTCAATCCTTGGATAGTGATGTTGTAGATTGATGTCAACCTTTAGAGATTGATGACAACCTTTGAGTATGTCTGGTATCACATTCTGGTAGCTCTAGGGGTATGGTTAAGGAAACCAAGTTTGGTTGAGGAAAAATGTAAGGAAGATCACTTTATATACAGGTAAGACTATTCTAGATGGATAGTACATGTCATGCCATTTTCAGTGATATGTGGAACGTCACATAACTCCTCACGGTTAGAGAGTTATGGCCTTGTGAAGTTGGAGAACCCTCATGAGTTATCTAGAACCCCCTAGAAGGTCAAAGAAGTCAATTTATTCTAGAAACTCCTAGAAGAAGTTGACTAGTCATAGTGGGTGAAACTAGGAGTTAATCATGGGTTAAGTTGTTGCAATAAGAAAATAATTAAAAATAAATTAGTTGCAACTAGAAGTGGAGAGTTTACTATTTGTGGTAAAGTGGTTAAGTTAAGTGGACAAAAGTGGGTTAATGGGTTAGCCTTAGAAGATGGAGTAAGGGGTAAAGTTGTTACAAGGAAACTTTTAGAGGAAGGAACTTGGAAAGTGTAAATAGGAGAGCAAGGGACTCCCATTTGCACCTATTTTTTGGAATATAAGTGAATATCCATTTGTGAAAGGTTATTTGGCGAGTATTATTGATAGATCAAATTTGCGGGAAAAAAAATCGCAGAAAAAAATCACGATATCAAAATCGCGGCAGAAAAATCACGACAGAAAAATCATGGCTGCAGAATCGCAACAACAAAATCATAGCAGCAAAATCGCAGCAACAAAATCATGGCAGCAAAACCGTGGCAGCAGAATCATGGCAATAGAATTGCAGCAACAAAATCGCGACAACAGAATCACGGCTACAGAAACATATTTGTAATAGATCCACAGCTACAAGAAGAAAAAGGTATGGTTTTCATATGTGTAGTGTTGAATCTATGAATCTGGTTGAGGGTTTGCCTTGTAAATCTGTTGGATGCCCTATTGGAAGTTTAGGGATTGTTGTAGATTGGTTTTGAGGTAGATCTATTGAAGTATATTGTTCGTGCATGTATGAGTCTTATTGGTATATCTTACAATACATTGTGAGAGCCTTTTGTTAGTGGTCTTGATATATGATTGGTACACACTTGAGGCTACATAACAGTGAGGTTTTGGCACATGAATTGTTGTGAGGGTTTATGGTATTTGATTATGGATAGTGTGATGTATTGCTAGAGAAATTTTGATGGTCATATTGGTATATGTCTTTGTTATATGATTGAGATACATGTTGGGATAGATAGTTGATGAGTGGCACATACGTGAGGTGTATGGTATGGTTATGTTGGTACATCTTGGTGAGTCATAGTTTGATCTATAGTTGATGTGTGATTGGTACATATTTGGTACATTGTTAGAGTCACTTGCTAGTAGTATTGTTGGCACATGGTTTATGGATTATGTGGCATATATAACTTGGTATACTTTTAGAAGCACATCTTGATTGTGATACATCTTGTTGATGTTTGTAAGTAGTCTTGGTTGATTCACATCTTGGTGATATTGTGCATATGGTTGAGAGTTGTCTCAGTTATTGATATTGGTGAATAGATCTGATTGGTTGATGAGATTGATGAGACAGGTTGATGTGACAGGTTGTTGTGACAGGTTGTGTTGTGCATAGTTGATGCACTTGTGTTGGTACAGGTTGCTGGTACATGTTGTTTGGTGCAAGTTGATTGGTACAAGCTGTTGGTATAGGTTGATAGTGACAGGTTGACAGTTGCATTGTTTGATTCAGTGACGGGTTGTCTACATTTGGCATTTATATTTCAGGGCAGTTGGACGGGGTAAGGAAAGGGGGTTGTAGCCTCCTTCTGGTTGGTGTCGGAAAATCAGGGAGTTGGAGCTTCCTTCAGGTTGGAGCCTGAGAATTAGGTGATTATATCCAGAGAACATAGGGGGTTGTAGCCTCCTTCTGGTTGTAGCCAGGGAATTGGGGAGTTGGAGCTTCCCTTAGGTTGTATCCTGAGAAACTAGGGGGTTGGAGCCTCCTTCTAGTTGGAGATGGAGAATTGGAAGTAGATGCTTCCTTGAATGTAATTCTTGACATATAAGAAAATCATTATGTGGTTTTCTCCCGCACGTAAATATTGGTGTATTTTGTATTATGTGGATGTGTTTGTTATTATTTATTATGCACTGATGGAAGTTAATGTTTATGATACAATAATATATTGACGATGAACAAATGAACATGGTTGAATAATAAAAAAGAATATGCATTGTGGTTTAAAGGATTAATAAGTGGTATAATTTCTCATTATTGATTCNCCCACTCTCAGCAATCCAACAAACCAACCATATTCATGATATGAAAAATATACATCACAACAATCAATATGCATGTCAACAATTTCTACAGACATAGAGGCATTGGTTCCTCTCTTATGTAAGAATGCCACTACACATTGATACAAATATACATGATATAAATGAGTCGACAACATCATGTGTATAGGACCAATAACACATTGTAAATCTACATTTTCTAGACTGTGTTAGTGCACTATGAATGCAAGGCATGTGCATGGCCAATGCAATGCATTTTGATGTCCAATAGAATTGTCAACTCGCACATAGTCATCCCTAAATGCACCAACTTGCGCAATAAAATGAAAAAATTGTATAAATGCATTAGTGTGTCTATAAATCAATGCATGTAGTTATCTACTTCAATGTGTGTGGAATAATATGTAGCACCACTACACGATTCTACTAGTCCTTGTAAAAAACAATTGTGCCCACCATCTATGGTGCACTTAGTAGAACTAGTAGCATTGTTACATGATGCTACTAGTCCTTGTAAGTGCATCATAGATGGTAGGCACAAACAAATTGTCAAGTGGTGCACCAAAGTGAAATACTAGCATGATGCTACTAGTCCTTGTAAGCACACCACAAATGTATTAGTCCTTGTAAGCACACCACAAATGATAATCACAAATAAAATGTCAAGCAATATGTTGAAGTGAAATGGTAGCATTGATGACAATGCACTGTGTCATCCACACATACATCGTCATTTGCGTGACAATGTTGTCTCACATTTAGTGGGGCTTACATAATCTGTTGCACCAAATCATGGAGTTACTATGCCACGTCAATGCACTACTTATTGTTACCCATAAGCTTGTTATTCATTTTGTCTCAACAACAAGCCACCCCCGAGCTGAGGCTATGAATCCATAAGGAGTACCGACCCTCTAATGGCTATCTGATGAGCCCAATCATTGTCTATCACAAAGGCTCATCATAGGCACATTTTCCCACCATAATATGACTTAATACTTGTTTTTTACCATACTTAATAGTAAGTCATGGATAATTTTGCATGTTGCTTAATAAATGTGTTTTGAGGTGGAATTTTGTGTATATTATACCTTTTCGCTCTAATATCTATACCAAAAGACATGTGTAGCACCAAGCGGGTCAAAATCCATGAATCAAGAGAGGTTAAGGGTGCCAACATCCTAAAAACACAGGATTTTGTCTCCCTCAAAGTGTTGTTAGCCAAGAATCAAGGGATAGTATCCCCACCTACCTCTTGAGCACTCTATGTTCATTAATATCCACTCTTGATCAGCAATAGTTCAAGATCTAGATAGGATTAACTGAGATCCCCTATTTCCCCGCTTCTCTCATCAATCTAAACAAGGAGTTCGAATTCCCAAGACTATATATAGACCTCTAGCCTAGGAGAGAAAAGGACATATTTTTTATAATATTGTATTAAGAGTTTGCTCTCAAGACTTTTTGTTGAATACTTGGAGTCTTTTTTCTATTGATGTAGTACAGATGGTTGATGGAATAAAGATGGTCATTTTTTCAGCTTATTAGAGTTTTATCAAGGTTCCTTGTTGTTGGATAGTCATTTTGGATAAGTTTTGGATAAGTCTTGGGAATCGCATATGAACGGATTGTGTGACATTTTGGCTAAGGATAAGCGTGCACACAAATCATTTGAAGCATGTTCAGGATTCAGCGCGTAAAAGGCGAAAAGTAGTTAGGATTTTGGGACATTTTGTTCACATTGTGACGGGTTTAGCCCTAGTGTAAAACTATAAATTGTAATGGGTTTTTGGGTAGAAGTAGTTGTAAGAGTTCAGAGAGTTTTGATGTTGTGGAGTTCTTTTGAGTTAGTCAATTTTTGGAGAAGTATTGAGGAAGCTTTTGAGGTATGACTGAGGAGTGAGGCTCACACTGCAACAGAACGGTTGAGGCAGGTTTGAGTAATGGTTAATGTTGCATCTTTTTGTAAGCACAATGCACAACTATAAGAAGACTA
>SNQJ01S0013315.1:0-15942 GCA_010110895.2 Picea sitchensis | reverse complement strand
ATGGATGCCACAAAAGTAGTATATTATTCATTGAATGCATGCAAAGGTCCTCCTATTCTGATGGGGGACAACTCTCCATTCTAGGTCACCGACAAAAGAAGGATTGAACTCACCAACGAAAGCTTCGAGAATGTGCTGCACGCTCCCAAAATTTCCGTCAATCTTCTCTTTGTGTATCAGATGAAAAATTCCATCACTGGAAAGAAATTCATATTCACAATTTATGTAGTGGACATATATGACATGCAAACTAATTCCAGGGTCGCTCCATGGTTTCCACCGGTGAAGTAAATCATCAATCTAGGCTTTACACATTTTCTGAATTTATTGAACTAGATTTTGCTTTACTGCTTACCCATGCTGATGAAAGCAGTAGGATATGGTACGAAAGGTTAGGGAATTTAAATTTCAGATATATGAAACAACCTTGAAAGCAAGGATTGGTTGATGATCTACCAAACATCCATTTCTCCAAAGGAATTTGTGAGGGATGTTGTCTTGGAAAACACCCTCAAGAGAAACTCAACAAAGGAAAGACTCAGAGAGCTTCCTCTCCTTTAGATCTAATCCATAGTGACCTCATGGGCCCTTTTCCACATCCATCAATCAAAAAATCAAGGTACGTGCTCATTTGTGTTGATGATTTCTCACGCTTTACATGGATTTTCTTTCTCAGGCAAAAATCAATGGTCTTTCAACACCTCAAAGATTTCAAATCCCTGGTTGAGACACAATCAGGAAAGAAAATAAAAGTCCTTCGAAATGATAATGTTGGAGAGTATTTCAATAGTGAGATCCAAAATATTTTTCATGAGGCAGCGATTTAGTTGCAACACACAATTCCCTATACTCCACAACAAAATGGAGTTGCTAAGCGGAAAAACAGATCTCTAAAAGAGATGACATATTGCATGCTACATGCAAAGTCACTTCCCTAGAGATTATGGTCCGAAGCACTTAATTGTGCAACCTACATCCAAAACATATCTCCCCATAAATCTTTCAACGATAAGACCCCCTACGAGGCTTGGGGTGGCCTCAAACTGGAAGTGACCCACTTTCATATTTTCAGTTCAAGTGCATGGGCCCAGATTCCCCTTGAAAAGCGGAAGGCACTTGATCCACAAAGCACATAGTGTATTTTTGCTGGATACCTCGACAGTGTGAAGCGATACAAACTCATTGATATTTTGTCGGACCGGATCATCATTGAGCATAGTTTCCAATTCAAGGAAAGTGTCTCACATGTACCTCAACAACTGGATGCAGACACCTTTGTTCTTCCACCTGTAAGAGATGATGAACATGCACATGCCAACTCTTCTTCAGATGAGAGTTTTGATTCATAGGATTTAGATGATCTAGATACAGAGTCAGTACAGTCAGATGCATAGTTAGTGCATCCAGATGCATATGCAGAGCCAGAGCAGAGGCCCAGGTGGGCCCAAACTACTCTTAAGGATACATGGGATATTGTTGGTGATCCAATCGATACTAGGAAGACTCGATCTAATTTCGAGGAGCCTCCTCTTGCACTCACTGCCATTGAACCATTTCCACCCAAGCATATTTTCTTGGTTCAGTCTTCATATTCACAGTCTTATGGAGAGGCTGCTAGAAATCCCTTTTGGGAATCCGCCATGCAAGAGGAGTACAACCCTGCTTGAGAACCATACCTGGGATTTGGTTCCCCTTCCTTCTAGAAGGAAACTTGTCAGGTGAAGATGGGTCTACAGGACCAAGAGCACAACGAATGGACAAATTAGTAGATACAAAGTTAGGCTTTTAGCAGGTGCATGGCATTGACTATGATGGGACCTTTGCTCCAGTAGCGAAGATGGATTTCATACATTTGGCACTTGATATTGTGGTAGCCAAGGGATGGGAATTCCATTAGATGGACGTGAAGAATGCATTTCTTCATGATGATATCTCTGAGGAGATCTATATGGAGCAACCCCAGGGATTTATGCAGTATTCATCTTTGGTCTGTCGAATGAATAAGTCTCTTTATGGCCTCAAGTAGGCTCCAAGGGCATGGTATAAAAATATGGACTCCTACTTGATGTCATAGAAATTTTTACATTTTAAGTGAGACCTAAATGTTTACATGCTTAGGACGACTGGCTCACTTCTACTCCTAGTTCTGTATGTTGATGATTTTCTGATCACCGGTTGTTCAACTTCAGGAATTGCTACAGTCAAGAGTATTTTTCATGACAGGTTCTTGATGATGGACATGGGTCCACTACACTTATTCCTTGGACTCGAGATCAGTCGAGATGCACCAGGAGTCAAACTCTCTCAGGCCAAGTATGCACGAGATCTCCTTGAGAGATTTCACATGACAGACTGCAAGTCTTCTCTGACTCCTTTCCTATCAAGAGTCAAACTTGAGGATGGCAGGGACACTCCACTGGTTGGCACCACACTGTACATATAGCTAGTGGGGAGCTTGTTGTATTTGACACACTCTAGACCAGACCTATCCTATGCAGTTGGTGCAGTTTCCAGGTTCATTCAGGAGCCACATGAGCTACATTGGAAGGCTGCAAAGCGTATCCTTCGATACGTATAGGGCATCATCACCTATGGGATTCATTATGCAACACACTCTACATTGGACCTCATCGGGTTCACTGATTCTGACTGGGATGGCGATAACATTGATTGCAAGTCCACATCTGGTTACTCACTCATTCTTGGTTCCGGTCCTATCTGTTGGTCAAGTAAGAAGCATGATGCTATTTCTCTATCTTTAGCCAAGACTGAGTACAGAGGGGTAGTTAACATAACAATTCAGGCTATGTGGCTACAACATTTTCTCACTGAGTTTGGCATTCAGTTTCATCGGCCAGTCGTCATCTAGTGTGACAACCAGAGCACTATGAAGTTTTGCGGAGATCCATTTCAGAGGCAGCGAATGAAGCACATCGAGATCCACATGCACTACATCTGGGACTTAGTACATGAGGGGATCATCGACCTGCAGTTCTGTCCTTCAACATAATAGACAATAGACATCTTCACCAAGACCTTCACTGAGCAGAAGTTCCATTCTCTGCGCAACCGTCTTGGAGTGAAGGACACAGTTCCCTAGAAACTGTCAGTTCTTATTTTTACATACATTGTACCTTGAGGGGGGGGGGGTTTCCCATGAGTTTTTCCCTCTTTCCTCACTTTATTTTAATGTATCTTTTGTATTTGGGTACCTAACATGGCCTTGTTGCCGGGACCCATTCTTTATTTTCACCATAGTGATGTTTAGGGGGGTGTTGGAGTTACTTCACACACACCTAGGATTTATTTTTCCTAAGGTTTTCCTTTGTTTATTAGTCATTATTCAATCTCCTATATTTTAGGAAGAATATTTCTCTAAGGATAATATTCTCTTCAATTTTCACTTCAGTTTGATCAATTGAGTGGAGTCTAGATGCTACATTGGGATTATCACCATGTAGCATTGGGATCATCACCAGCTAATGCACAAATTCCTTGATATCATCACCAGACTAGCGCATTACCCATGATTCCCTGATCTCCTCCTCACTTCACTCAGTTTCAGTCAGTTAACTAAATACTGATAGACTATTTAACTCAACTAGGTGGAATTTCACTCCCATAACTGCCCGAGAGACTAGAATAGGTGGAAATTTACTCCTGTAATTGCTGGTGTGTGTCTAGATCATTCTAGACCACCACTATGACACATTGGCTTCTCCCCCAATGCACATTGGTTGAGTTATACAAAGTATATCATGTGTAAATTATCATTCATTCATTTGGTTAATGACAATTCTTCCATTCTTTCTCTCCTGCTTCTCTTTTCTTCTATTTCTCTCCAATTGTGTATGTCAATTCCCAACTAGATCTATTCTATGCAGGTTCAACACATTTACATTGGATTCGACAGAAGAAAAATCCAAATCAAACTTCTGAAGAACGACAATCTAGTTGTTGTACTTTCGTCTGATTATTCGCCGAGTCAACACATATTGAAAAGGATTAACATTAGTGATGACGATCGTCTTACGCAACAAAATGTAATTCTGAAGATGTTGAATAAAATGAAAGGCTGCTAATGAAAACTTCTCAACGTGAAAATACTTTACTTCGGGACCAACCAAGCCACAACTCATATAATAGATGACGTGCTCCTTGAGCTCATCATCTTCCTGAACTAACACCATGCCAATAGAACATTCCACTGCTACAAGGTACAACAATAAATATTTATTATAATCAGGATAATTAAGCAAAGGGGTAGAAATTAGAGATTTTTTCAATGCATTGAATTAACGCTGCGCCAATTCATCCCCAAAAAAGGGACTCCCGACTTCAAAAGGTGCATAAAGGTTTTTGTGATATCAACATAGTTTGGTACGAAACACCGAAGGAAATTTTCCTTTCCTTGTAAACTCTGAAGTTGACGCATGATACATTGGTGGGGGGGAACTGTAGTATTTCCTCAACCTTCAAAGGATCGAACATGATCCCTTTGGTTGACATGATAAACCCTAAATGACTCCCTGAAGTGACGCATAAAATGAAGTTATGAGGATTCAAATGAATTCGATAATGCCAACAACTTTTAAAAACAAGGCGAAGGTGTAACATATATTGCGCTCTCTTGCGAGAATGAGCAGTAAGATCATCTAGATAAGCCTCTACTATGTGTTTGAGATCATGGAAATCAAACATCATGGCCCATTGAAATGTATCCCCAACATTTTTATGTCCAAAGGGAATTTTCTTGTATGCAAAGGTTCCCCAAGGACAAATAAAAGCAGCCTTGTGTTGGTCCTCAGGTTGGATTTGTATTTTGTCATAACCATAAAACCGTCCATCAAAGAGAAAATTTCACTTCCTACGTATTCGTCGAGGACTTGATCGATAAACGACATAAGACAGTTATCTTTAGGACAAGCTTGATTTAAATCTTATAAATCCATGCAGACTCTAATGGTACCCTATTTCTTGTCAACCAGAACGGGGTTGGATACCCATTCTGTCAATGAGTCTGGATAGATGAAACCTTCTTTAAGAAGTTTTTCTACCTTATCTTTTTCGTTGATGCTTTCCTAGGGTTCACCGGTCACAACTTTCCTCGAACTTGTTTATCATTTGCATAAGTTTGAATCTCATGCTGAATAATTCGATGATTTATTCATGTCATTTCCTCATAAGACCAGGTGGACATGTCGTGAAACTCCTTAAAAAGGGTCGTATGTGAATGAATCTCTTTTGGAGAACATGAAACCCCAATACAAAATTTTTCGATGACATCATGGGTCCTGGAGATATTGATCGGGATAGTCTTCAAAATGTTTTCCATGTTCCCTTTGGCATATATGTCGTGAGTTGCCAAAGGATTTAATAGATGATCAACATCTCCAAACATGGTCGATCAAAATTATCCTTTCTCTACATGACTTAGCTCAGGAAGGAAATAAGACCTATGATGTAAGTCTTCCCAAGGCCATTCAAGAAATTTCATTGCCTCTAGGATCGCCTCATTAGAAGGGAGGATGATGTCCAAGCAATCGTGAGAGTTGGAAGAATTAAAATCCCATACAGGCTCTAAAACGAGATCCACTTCCTCCGTCGAGGTAGGAGATGGATATTCATCTATAGTAGCTCATTGAATGGATCAATAAGCTATCTCCACTCTAGAGAATGGCATTCCCATTCTAGTAAATTCCAATCTATCCCTTGAAGTCGACGGGGGAGCCAGAGTCCATGAATCTTCAAAGTAAGAAGTTTGAAACCATCTGACTTGAAATATATCAACCTTTAGTGTAGAATTTTCAGGAACAATCAGAATGACATTAACATCTAATGATGGTTCTGAAAAATCAAAAGTACCCATTAGGGAAGGATACATCCTGACACCCTAATTTGCAGGTGCCTACGACGAATTCTCAATCAAAGGAACCAGAGAGTCTGGTGACACAATAGGATCTGCATGAGAAAATGGCAATGGATCAACCATGACAATTATCCCTTCACGATGGAAACATAACACTCAGAAAAACTACGAAACTACAACTGTCATTGCACATGTCCAACTTCTTCCTAAGAGTAGATTATAGTCGAGATGCATCGACTACTTCTACTTCACCACACATGGTTTTGTTGAATGGTGTTGTCATTGATGTCAAAGTCAACAATTAGGGATCAACATGAAGAATCCTATGGGTTTACTTGAAGGAGTCTACAAAGTGGTCCCCTTATGGGGTATCTTTAAGCATGGCCCTTATGGGAATACACTTTGAAGAAGCCCACAAGAAGCCCCAGAGGTGAGGTCAAGAAGCCCCGTAGTTGTTCGAAAAAGAAGAGTATGAAGGAAATTGAAAATGCATGCAAAACATCCAAGGATTGATAGCCCTCTTCAATCCATTTCCAACGATAGGTGGGACGCCATGTGGTTCCTCAAGGTTGATAAGATATGCCCTCTTAAAGATGATCATGTGAATTTTCCCCTAAAAATTGTTGTAAACAAGAAGTTATAGGTAGGACCTAAAGTTAAGTAAAGGAAGTGCTTGGAAGGGTATAAATACACATTAAGAACCTATCATTTTCATCATTCAATCTTGTGATCTCTTAGCACAAGTTTGGTAGTGAATTTTAGAGGAAACATGAAGTGAAGAAGGGCGAAATTCCAAGGGAAGATGAAGTCTTGTGATGATTTGTTCTCAGGTATGTTCTTTGAAGGTCATCTTGGCATTTTTGCTATAATTTTTTTTTCTAGAATGATTCAAGTAGATAAACTTGGAGGCTATTGATAAGACATATCAAGGTACCTATGGTACGATTTTCAACTTCTGGGTATTTTTACTTTTGGAGATACACTTTGTGGAAGATAGGGTTTTTGACTAGTCCTGTAACTTGTCTCAAACAATAATTCCAAGTAAAATGGTCATAAGTTCTTCATAGAGGATCCAAATTCCTTGAGACCAATTGAATTGGAAATAGTACAACAAGTAGTATGTTTTGTGAGAGTTTCATAATCAATTTTTCTCTCCAGAATAGGAGAAAATTAGGCAAGGTCTACCATTTTCACTATAACTCTTTTTCAGGGACGAATAAAGGAGAAAAAACTTGGAGAAATTTTAGAGAATATATTGATGAATATTGGGTACAAGTTTTAGATCTTGATTCATTATAGGTATGAATTTATACTTGTTTAAAGTTAGGGTTTGTGACTAATCCATAAACTAGTCCCAAACATGTATTCAAGATAAAACAATTATTGTTGGGTTTCATATGTGAACCCATGCAGACCTAAGATCTCTATGTGGATCGAGTTTGATGATGATGATGTATCAATGATAGTGACAGTGATAGTGATAGTGATAGTGACAAGTTGATTCTTTTATATAGATATTTGAGGGTAGAAGGAAGGGGCAAAGAAAGGGGCTTGGAGGCTCCTTCCAGTTAGAGATGGAGAATCTAGGGAGTTTTATATTCATTTAGGTTGGAGCCTATAAAATAGGAGGTTGAATCCTCCTTCCAGTTGGAGCTGGAGAATATTGGAAGTTGTAGCTTCTTATGAATGTAATCTTGTTATTATATAAGAAAATTTTTCCATGGATTTCAGTGTAAATCTGTTGTGCACTGTGTATTTTTTCTTTTGCTCTTTACTGTATATTGGATGCATTTATTTTATTGAAAAGTTGAAGTTTTAAAATGTGCTAAATAGTACTTGTTATTGATTCATCCCCCCTCTCAACATCAATAAGTTTTTACCTCTATCTGGATAGGGAAATAAGGGATAATCCCATGTTCTCTAAACAAACGACCATCAAATCTTGTAAGAAATGTAGGAGATGAGGCTAACTCAAGTGAGCCAATATCTCACTAGCATGATAACGACATGACACACGTCGAAGTTCCTTCATCCACCACCGTGCGAAAAATATTTTTTGAACACGACTTCTTGGTGTAAACCACTACAATATGAAATGCAACATGATACATAAGGTGAAGCTTGACGTTAGAAGTGTCAAACATGATGGACAATGAGTTAGAGGATTTAGAAGCACCTAAAGCCAAAAAAATGCATTTTAATGCGATGGGAAACTTTGGAGAACTTCTAGTGAAGACATAACATAAGGTGTTTGGGCCAAATATTCAACAATAAAATAATTTTTAGTCGCTCTAGCATTCGGATTGTGCGATGTTTGTTTCAACACACTTTTTGATATGCAAGGCATTGGGTCTACCACCGGTTTCTCTATATGGAGAGAGTTTAAGGGTTCTGGTAACTTCTTATCCTTTTTTGCAAACTCAGGATTCCTGTAATCATGAGCTCTGGTTTGCAAATTAAGATCCGACTTCATCATATAGACATTCGATGTTCCAGACTCCAACATGCAGGTATCCTAATTTCCCCCATCTGTATTAGGTGCCGAGGAAGTACCCTGCATTAAATTTTGACCTTACGAAAAATGGTTAGTCAAAACAACAAGCTCTTGCTGCATTAACAAGCATTGGGCTTTCTCAAGTTTGGGGCATATAAGAGTGAGGTGATCTTCTTTGCAAATCTTGCAAGGAAAATTTACCTTCCTTTTTTCATTCTTTGCCCCCTCAACATTATTACCAACCTTTTTATCATTCCCCCTACCACCTTTCTTTTCATTGCCTTTCTTTTTCCCTCCAGGTTGTTGAAGATTGAAGATCCCTTGGAGTCGCACACTGTGTACATATCATGACTAGGCAGTGGGGCTGGTCAAACTAGGGGCCTGAACAACCGTAGTTTGTTGAATAAACAACTAATGCATTTGATTAGAAATCATATTTTCAAATTTTCTTTCTGATGAACTAACAATACCATTGACATGCGGTCCTGGTTTTGGTTTCGTCAAGTCAAGAGTCAATTGTGGTGCATTTGACATTATCTCATAGAGCATGCCTGACTGAGAGTAAATGAGCTCTAACTGTTGTGCTCTAAAGATCATTTGTTCCTCTGTAAACACTCCTGAATTCATGAAATTCTTAGAAATATAAGGAAGTAATGACTTCAGGAACCATTCCAAAAGAAATTTTGGAGGAGCTGTGGCCCTAATCAAACTCTTCTGTCTTCTCCATTCCTGAATGTGATCAGAAATTTGAGTGGCTTCGTTTTGTTCAAAATTAACCAAAATCTCTATGCCAACATCATACCAGACATGGAGTTTGAAGTGATTGAGAAAGAGCATGGAAAAATCACCAAATGTTCCAAACTTTGACCCCTCCATCTCTATATACCATTTAGTAGCACTCCTGATGAGGGTGCGTTGGAATAATAGTAACCGAATGGAGTCGTCATTCAATGAGTTAAAATATCACCACAAATGAAACATCATTACATGATCTCCATGGTCTTCACCACTCTTACCTTCGAATTTTAGTATATCAGAAGGCAATTTGGTGGGGATCAGAGGCCAACTAGGGTTATGACGAATCAAATTGTTCATTAACTTTGACAAATCTGACAGATAAAACGTTTCCAAAACGGGTAGATTTGGATACAACATCAAGACATGGACCACATGATTGAAAAATCCTGATTGATTAACAAACTCAAAAGACAAACCTAGATTGAAACTGGCACCAGGTTGCCTGGAAGAGTTTGCAAACTGACCCAATTTTTTAATTAAAACCAGGATTTCTAGAACCAATGAAGTGGAAAATTCCACCTGTCTGCCCTCCGACAGACTGAAAAGGATTATATCCCAATGACATCCCTTGCGAGGGAACAAACACAAACATGGGATTCCACTTAGGTTGGCAAGGGTTTCCCCCTGATGGCATGGCAGATAGAGAGAAAGTTGGATTCCCAAAATTACCATAGAGAGAGAACGACGCAGAACCAACTGGAACATTGGATGAAAATTCCCCACTCCTACCACTTGAAGGATTAAGCTCTGTCATAGGCCCATACGACTAGAAGAAACCACCTCCAAGTGAAGGATTTGTTGTGGAGATATGCCCCCTAGTGTAAGGGAAATATTTCCAAGGATCTATCAAACTCCCTAGAAAAGGAAAATCTTGCAAAGGAGTTGACAAACTCCTTGCTCCCAATCTAGAACCTTGAATAAATGGCTTGAATGGGATTGGAATAGAACTTCCGCCCAACAACAACATCCCAAACAAAAATATGTTAGTGACATACAACACAGGATGAGTACTAGTCACGATAGAAGTGGGTCCAATTGAAAACAAAACCGAACCACTAATCAAAGGAGACGTCATTACTTGAACGATTCTCATCGTATGGGTTGAGGGAAAAGGAGGTGTGGTACCCCCTCCTCCTACCACTAAAAGGGGAGTATGTGAAATCCCACCTTTGGGAAAATTATTATTACCTCCCATTGTATGTTGTTGGATCCAAAAACCTTGAGTGTTTGCAACCCCAAAATTTGCAACTTCAAAATTTGCTACTTGCAAAAGTAGTGGATATTTAGGTCCAATTAGCGTAGGATGCCAAGGTTCGACGAATCCTTCAACTTTGAGATCAGAAATTCGCGTTACCTCTAGTATAAAAGTGATTTCTTATTAAGGCACATGATCGGGAGCAGTTTCTCCAGAGTCATTAGACTCAACAGCACTGACGTAGTCCAACCTTCTCCTCTGTGGAGGTGGCACCAGGTCCATTGTTTCTGGCGAAAGGCCTCGAAGCCTTCGAGAATGATGAGGCAGTTGGTCTTCCACTTTGAATAAAAAATCCAAGGTAGGTTCCAATAGTATCACTAAAGGCCAAAATACAAACACAGAGCACACAACTAAAAGTCTAAAGAGGGATACAAACCAAGAAAACTACCCTTCTGAATGCTTCTGATCCTAGGGAGATGAGGCTTGGTCACCCAAAGCATGCACAAAGGAAAACAACTAGCTAGGAGAAACAATTACCCTAACCTCCAATGGACAACCCTTCCCAAATCAAGTGCCAAGGCTTCATGATGACACCCCTCAAGGGTATTGATAGTGTGATGCAGAGTCTGTCTCAGGTACCATGATACACCCCTCGTAGTCACCTTGTGTGTCAACCTAATGAAAGACCATTAAAGTCACCAACTCACAATCGACGTCCCGGGGAACAATTGATAGTCGTGATCGAATGTATGGGAAGGGTAACAAATCCTAAATCCTTGAAAGCATCGCCTCTCAGGGAGGTATGGGTACTAACGAAACCCCGAATATACGATCTCTTGACAACATTTGGTCAAGCTTTGGAGGGGTTATCTCCTTGGATATTCCTCACGCAATCTCGTGCTTGGCTCTTGTGTGAGAGGAGTTTCTAGGACACACCTATAGGATAATTGGATTTTCACTCCCTATCACAAAATCCTAATGTTTCTTTCTGAGGCCTTGGAAAGTTACCTCTCCAACCCGATCCAAGGCCCTATCTTGAACTAGTTGGTGGACCCTAAAAAGAAAAAGTCTAATGATTTTTAGATTAAGGGTTAATTTTGGTTGGCTTTCTTACTCAAGGGAATGAGAATGAAACTCATGATGCTTGTATGACTGAAGAAGAAAATTCTTTAAAAACACCGCGCTTAACATAAACAACTTGTTTCTCAAAAGAAAAGGTACAATCCACTTATTTTTACTAACTTTTCAAACAAAAATGATATATATTTTTTTGTACACAAGATCTAGGAACTTTACAAACAAGATTATTTTCTTTTTATACCAGGCTACTCAAAACCAAAAAAATAACTACTTTTTCAAAACAAGAGAAAAAATGCATAACATGCCTTTTTGTTGGAAACCAAGTTCTTTTCTTGAAAACTTAAAAGGCAAGGGAACAAGAGCAGAAACAACCAACAACAAAGGTATTTTTGTCTTTTTTGTTACTAAAAGGAAATAAAACACAACTAACATGCAATTTTGCATTTTCTTTTATGAACAATGTTAAAGAAGGCAGAGAGGAAGAAACAAGACAACCTAGGGTCAATGGGACACAACAAAGAACTGGAAGAAACACATAGTCACACAAAGACTAACCTTTCAACCCACCTAAAAACCTTTTACACAAAAATATCAACCAACCAAAGAGAAAGAACCTTTTAATCAAGAACTTAAGTTTATAGATGCTTGAGATGAATTTCAAAGACATAAACAACCAGAGAATATTCAGAAAAGGCTGAACATCCAATTGAACACTTCCTAGACACTAAAATATGTCACAAAGAACAATTTTCAAAATGTGTACAGTTCAAATCACGTATGTACGTGACTGCCACTAAAGAAACCCGTGCATGTACACAGTTTATACATAAGAAAGGCGCGTAAAACTCCACAAAGACCCAAAAAAGGGGATTTGCAGACAATCCGGGAGGCTTCTAGAGACTGGAAGAAACCTCTTAGGTAGTAAATGCTTGATGATAAGTCAAGAAAACAAGAAAAATAGTAAACTACAATATCCTTAAAACCGACCCAAAACTAGGAGAAAAGATCCTCAGTATGGTTGCCAATTCTGTTACATAAATATAAGTCCTATGGTTTTGGTCACGAGCCACAACAGAGTAGTGCCCTAAAAGTCTTCTCGCAAACTTTAATTAAGAATTTAATTGAAATTAACTACCTAGAGTAACTAAATTTTGGAAGAAAGGAAACAAAACATACCCGAAACCGATTGTTTGAATTTGATCGTGCTTGAGGGATTCTACTCCAAAACTCCTTCAAAACGATCCTTTGAAAGTATTCCAAACAAAGAAGTATGTAACTACAAGAAAGTAGTTATTCACTAAATAACTAAATATAATCAATTCA
This sequence comes from Picea sitchensis, assembly GCA_010110895.2. Taxonomy (NCBI): domain Eukaryota; kingdom Viridiplantae; phylum Streptophyta; class Pinopsida; order Pinales; family Pinaceae; genus Picea; species Picea sitchensis. The sequence continues at coordinate 3,183 of SNQJ01S0013315.1, read as the reverse complement.
CTTTCTATGTTAGATTCAAAATAAGACACAAATAACCTCACCAAAAACATGAATTAACAAAGAGAAGTGGATGAGAATGAGAGTTCTTTTATTAATAGGAACATAAGGGCTTGGTTACAACCTGTAACCAATGCAACATGATCCTGGAACTAGGCTCCAAGTTCCTCTACCTAAGTCCTAAGATTACAAGAACTACCTCCGAAGTTTTATATTCCAAGGGGTCCAAGGAAGAAATGGATTTCTTCATGACGAGATAAATGGAAACACAAATCCTGAAAAAACAAGGGTTTTTAGGGGGAAGACAATCCTAGAAAAATAAGGAAACAAGGGCTTGCAGGGCTATAAGGAAACTGCCATCATAAGGCTGCATCTCTTTGATGTGATTTTCCTCCATCCCAAGGCTCTCTTTTATAGTCCCTTTTGACAATTGGAGTAGTTATGAACGAGCTATAGGTGATCAGGAACCTAGGGAACCCTTCAATCCGCCTAAAATATCAGGATTTATTGTTTTTTTGAGTCAATTAAACATGTACGTTTGTTGCTAACTAGAAAGGCACATATATACACAGACTTCTTTAAGGAGAGTCATGTACATCTAGAAAATGGGACTTTTTAATATGTTTTTAAAGAAAAAGGGGGATTTTTCTCCCGCAAGAAGGGAAAGGGATGTAACTAAGGTCAATGAATCATCATGAACATATATGGTGTCAAATGACACTATAACCATCCCTTTTTTTAATGCTTAGAGTGATAACATTCAAATAAAGTATTAAGGTTGAAAGATTGTTTCTTAAAACCCTTAATCCTTGTCATTTCAAAATATATTTAGACTTAAGGGTTATGAACTCTATTAGTTTTTCAAACAATATTTAACGAATATGTGTTTGTTGTAATGGCTCCCAATTGCTTCACATTCTATGCTTGAGAGGGTCTTATCTATTCAAATATAAACCCACAAGTAATCCTTCCCCAAGTTCCTAATTTCTTCATATTTGATATTTAAGATGACCAACATCCTTTTGAATGGTTAAGAAAAAATACTTCAACCCATGAGGCTCAAATTGAAGATACAATATTTCAAGATATTTTAAGATTGAAGATTGTAGGGGCCATTCCTTATTATAATTAATCCTAAGGCTTGAACATTCATTTCCCATTCTCCCTATTTCCAAACTTTGAAGTTGAGGAACAAAAGCCTCATTGAAGTCTCCATCTCTTATTCTCGGTTGTTGAAAGGATTGCCTTTCACTTGAATAGCATAATACATGAAATTTCATGTCTTTTATTCCGAATCAAATTATTCATAAGTCATAACTGTTATCCACCGATTTGTACTAGTTGGTTTTGAAGATGAGCCACCAGAGACTGAGCAAACTGATGCTCATAAGTCAGTGTTCACAGATTTAATAGGTCTATCAGACCACCTTTTTCTGCATTTCCATCCCTCCAGGGCATTGTAATAAATGACTTGAGCATGAAAGTTGTAAAATACTATTTTCCACCTAAGACCTGGGCACGAGCATGTACTCTAGAGTGTTTTTTTTCATTTGTTAATTATTTCTTGCTTGTCTTTTCAGGCGATTAATAATTTCTAAGTTTTTTCACTCAAAACTGACTCCAAAGCTGGAGTATGCACTGGTGGTTAGGCCTTAGCATGGTATAACCAATGTATAGTGTCTAAATGTATATGAGTTCATTCTAGGTCATTTCTATTGAGTCACATGGAAATTGCGCTAGGTCCCCATAGGTTTTTTTTAATGTTTTAGTCAAATAAACAAACATTTTTAATGTAAGAGTCAATAAAGTTGTAAAAAATGGCATCAATCAATGTTAGATGCCATATTTGTGCTCGTCTTCTAATCCAAATCACCCCCTAAACCCTTATTCCCCTTTTGTCTAGGCAAAGAAGTGATTTTAATCACTCAAAAATGTATTTCTCTCAAAAAAGACAAAAATGGGACTTTAATTAAATTTCCTCAAAATTTAGGGGAATCCCTAAAAGTTAGCAAACATGTCGGAAACATGTTTTTCCTTGTCTGGAGTCTCGAGTACAATTGGCATAGGTCTCTTCTAGTGAGGGCACATGGTTTTGTTGATGTGGCACATGGGTGGAGATCCTAATGAGCTAGTGTGCATCTCCCTTCATGGTTGGCATATTCTCTAGTGAGGGCACTAATCCCAATGCTACCACTCCACTCCCACTCACCTAACACCTCACTTTCACTCGCCCTTACCATCACTCATCTCCCACTCACCCTTACTCCACTCCACTACACCCACCTTCCACTCCACACTCACCTCACTTAGCTCATGTGCAACCCCTCTTAGCACATGCACATCTCCTCTTTCCCAATGCACATCTTCTCTTCTCCCATGCGTCTTTACTTTGGAGTCTCCACCGATTGATGTATAAATCAATGTCGACACTCCTCCATTGAGTTTAGTTGGAGCTTGGGCGACTTGATCTTTTTGTATCATTTTTCTATTGAATCAAAGACTCCGGAGGTCGATATTTGGTGTTCAGTCTCACATGTGTGGACGGATTGTTAGCTTATGAGGTAATGTCATTTCAAGTTTTTTTTATTGTACTTTCATAGTGGCTAATGATAAGGATACTATTATCCAATTTAAATATATAGTTCTACTTAATTGCTAGTCTATATATTTGTTTAATGCACTTGATGCTTATATTGCATGCTTAAGTTTTTGTTTAAACTAACGTGGAATTGAGTCTCTTTTGTAGGAAACACCGTTGTTTGCAGGTACTTGCGAGGAACTTGGAGCGTGAAAGAACAAACTTTTGGAGATTCAAAGGAGATCGGTTGCTCCCTTTTCTTTCTCTTAAAGCATTTCAGAAAACTTTCCTCCCTCTTCTTCACACCAGAGAAGGACTCCAAAGCCCAAGGGTTATTGAGGTTCAAGCAAAAGGCTCCTTAAAAACAAAAAATTTCTTCCTCTCTCTCCGTTTCTTGTATTGCATGGATAACTAGATCAAATTTCAAGTTACTATTTTCTTTCTAGTGTATGCATGCAAAATCTAGATCTACTTTTCAATGTTTTGCTAAATCTAAGTCTAGATCTAGTTTTTATTAAGCAATTTTATGATATTTCTTGTCAAATTTTAAAGTAGAAAGTTGTTGTTTGCTTTTCCTTAGTATCTAGTCAATCAAGTACTTTAGTTTT